>JBBPBX010104571.1:0-11709 GCA_038048925.1 Garcialebias charrua
CCCATTTAGCAATTGGCTCTTTGCGGCCTTTGCTGATTTTGATTTCGTAGACGACTGAGGACACTTTGTCTGTTATCAGATGAGGTCCAGTCCACCTGGGCATTAGTTTGCGGGCGAGAGTTCCGGTTTCGGACCCTCCTTTCCCGGTTGTGGGAGCGAACGTATAGTACCAGACCCTGTCTCCCACTTGGAGTTCATCGTGAGAGGCCTTCTGGTCATAGTACGCCTTACGTCCATCAGCCGATTTTTCCAGGTTTTTCTGGGCGAAAGCAAAAGTGTTTCTGAGGTGTACATTCAAATCTTTCATGTATTGTTGTGTAGTGTAGGCTGTCGCCATGGCGGCGTCGCCTGGTTGGTACAACAGGTGTAGAGGGAGAGTCATTTGTCGACCGGTCATCATCTCGAAGGGAGAGATGCCAGTTGATGTGTGTGGAGTGGCTCTTATGGCCATGAGGACCAGAGGGAGTTTCACGTCCCAGTCCTTGTGGTTTGCAGCCACGTATTTCTTCAAAATACTCACCACAGTTCTGTTTGCTCTCTCTACTTGGCCTGAAGCCTGTGGGTGGTAGCCGACATGAAAGTTGGCCTTGACGCCTAGCGTCTTCCACAGTTCTTTCATCACTTCACCTGTGAAGTGTGTACCTTGGTCTGAGTTCACCCTAAGGGGAAGTCCAAACCTTGAGAATATATGATTCATTAACAACATAGCAGTGGTTTGTGCTGTGTCGTTAGGAGCTGGTAGGCATTCTACCCATTTGGTGAATGCACAGGTTACCGTGAGAAAATATTTATTTCCTCTAGAGCTCTTAGTGAGTGGTCCAACCCAGTCGATCTGGAGGTCAGACCATGGGAATGCAATGCCTCTGCTTTGCAGTGGTGCTCTGTGAAGTGGTCTGGTTGGCTGAAACTGGCCACAGACCACGCACCCTTCAATGTAGTCCTTGACATCCTTCTTCATTCCAGGCCAATAGGCAATTTGTTTTAATGCCGTCAGCGTGGCTTTATCTCCTTTGTGTCCTGCGGACGGGAGATCATGGGCATGAACTAACATCACCCCCCTTTGGTCATGGGGAACCACGAACACAGGTGAGGACGTTGGTCCATGAGCGAAAGTTAAGATGCCCTTGATTAGTTTTAGCTGTTTGCGCAGCTGATAGAGGACCTTAAGGTCTGGATCGGAATCCAGGTCGTCTTTAGACGGACTATTTTTGTTCGGATCAGTCAGGTACAGTATCATGGAGTTGATAGCAGGATCCGACTTTTGTAGTTGGATGATGTCTGGGTCAGTCAGTGCGGGTCGTACAGAGACTGCGTTGTCAGCAGGTCTGGCTGCGGCCTGGGCACGTGTGACTGCCATAACCCTGACCGAAGGTTGTATTGGCAGAGTCTCGATTAACCAGGAGGGGTCGAAGGACCATAGAGGACCTTCGTCGGCTCCTTTCTTGGCTAAGGAATCTGCAATGTCATTGTAGTACTTGTCATCGCCTGGGACTCTAGAATGCCCTGGAACTTTCTTCCAGTAGATCTGTAATCCGTGTGACGTCACCAAGTGATCACACGCTATGAAAAGCTCTTTGTGTTTGACCACTTTTCTGTCGCTTGTTAGGAAACCGTTCAGTTTCCACACAGCGAGGTGACAAGCGAAACTCAAACGAGCATAGTTAGAGTCAGTGCAGATAACTAGCGTCTTGATGGAGCGTTCTACTACCATCTGGAGAGCTATTAGGATTCCTGCAATCTCAGCATACTGAGAAGTCTGAGAGCCTAATTTGTAGCTGAAAGTTATCTGCTCTTGGTCTTGGAGGAGGACCCCTCCAACACCTGCTCTGCAGATCTTGTCGCGGAGGAATGAAGATCCATCCACGTACAACGTTGTCATATCTTTGCAGATATTGTCATCAAAGAAGTGGTGATTCGGGTCTTCAGTTACTGGGGGTTTTACCTCAACCGGCGGCTGGGTGGCTGGTACATCTTGTGTACACTTCTGGCAGATTGCCAAGTCCGTCCCCAGATGTGACTTCTTGTTTTGACCATAACGTATGTCTAGGTTAAAACTTTGAAGCGCCATGAGCCACGTTGCAACACGTGAGTTTGTCACCACACCATCTCTGATGCGTTCACTGTTAAGAAAGTCACTGGCTGGTGTTGTGTTTCCACAATGATTTTCTGTCCACCAATGTAGCTGGAGAAATGTTTAACTGCCCACACTGTGGTCAGTAAAGCTTTCTCACAGTCTGAGAATCTCAACTCGGGGCCTGCCATCGTTTTGCTGGCGTAGGCTACTACACGTTTGTCTCTGTCGTGTATCTGGTACAGACCTGCACTTATGCAATGAGCTGAGAAGCCCACTTCCAAGTAAAACTCTTTGTTGTAGTCTGGGTAGACTAAACAAGGGGCTGACTTGATCCTGTTTATAAGAGCGTCCATTGCCTGTTGCTGTTTGTCAGTCCAAACAAATGGTACGTCTTTTTTAAGGAGTTCAGTCAGTGGTTTCGCAAGGTCCGCATAGTTTTCGATGAATTGGTTCGAGTAGTTACACACGCCCAGAAAACTTTGTAGTTCTTTGAGATTGGTGGGGACTTTGAGATTGTCGAGGCCTTGGGTGCGAGTCAGCTGTGGTTGTACTCCGTCAGGACCTACAAGTAGGCCAACGTAGTCCACTTTGGTTCTGCACCATTGGCATTTTGACAGTGATATCTTAGCACCAGCAGTTGTCAGCTGATTCAGAACGTGGTCGATCTCAGCCAAATGTGAGTCCAGTGTTGGCTGCCTCAAAAGGACATCGTCCACGTAGATCAGTGTTCCACGCTCGTGGGCGTCTGGACATGCTTTGTTCAAGAAGATGTTGAACTCTGCAGGTGAGTTAGCGTAGCCAAAGGGACACCTGTTAAAGGTGTACTGACGGCCACCAAAAGTGAAAGCTAGTTTGTACTGGTCCTCGGCGCGCACAGGGATGGTCCAAAAACCAGAGGCGACGTCGAGAGTCGAGAAGTACTGACCAGGGTCAAATTAAGGTTTTTGAACTGTCCAGTGATGACCTTTACTGACCTCTCAGTAAAGCAAGACATTTACTACGAAATTATTCATTTAGCTATAATCTGATAACATAGTCACCAATAAGAGACTATTTCTATCTTTGATTTTAGGCTGATGTGATCTTTATGATGGATAAATACACAAAGCCATTAAGTGACAAAGACGTTAACTTAGTTTGATATGTCAAAGAGACACTATCATTTATTTAAAATAAATCCACTAAATTAACACCATTACACTTGATTGACATGATTTCACTTTCTTTCAAATTAAACGTCAGCAAACTTAAATTCAACACAACAGACATAAATATTGGATGTTAACATATTTAGACTGTGGGCTCTTTAAACTTAAAATAGTTTCCAGCTTAGGTTGAGAGGGAAAAGAAATAGGAAAGATTTATGGAGGAAGAAAAGTTAAGAGTTTTAGGGAGTTATCTTGATGTGTTTAACCAGAAACATGGCAGTTCTCCGGCCGATTAAAGCTACACGTTGGTACCCTTGGCAAAGCATTTGACGACTTGTTACCTCGTGAAGATGGTCAGTCTCCCTCGGTCCAGTTTGGTCAGTTCGTTTACCATTCTCAGCGTCTCCAGACGTGCGCCTTGACTCGAACCGAAGTAACGGCAGCTCCTGGTGCTGTTGTTCAAGATAAGACGTTCCTTAAAGGAATGTCAATAAAAGAGAGCTTTTCAGCTGTTGAAGATGGCTTATAACTTGGCATGTTATAAGTCTTTAACTGAATGACGTGTCCTTAGCGTGTGACTAGACGATCATCAGTTCTTTGGAGAAGACCATGGTTTGAGGCTTACTCCAGCAGACTTCTTTTTGAAAGTAAAATGTGAAGGTTTTAACTGAGACGTGACCCAGAAAATGTGTTCTTTCTGATTGGCCGAATGGCATCATAAGTTGATGTGAGGATGACATCAACATGTTGAAAGGGGGTCAAAAGATTAGTTTGTCAGAAAGATAAAGTGTTAGTTTCAGATGTCAGCATTTTATCATAAAACTGATTCCTTTGCTTTAACACTTTAACAAAATACTGTTGGTTTGATTAAAACAACGTCATTAAGCATCACATATGGGACCTATTAATGATAATAGCTTGATTATTAAATAGGACAAAAACAAAAGTCTCTGGATGTCTAGATTGTCCTGAGCTCAAGCTAAAATGAATGAGATAAAGTGTTCCTTTTATCTTCACATGCAAGTTCGAGAGGAGAGGAGAAATCCTCCATGTACAACATTTTGAATTAAGCAGAGTATTTGATTTATCTGACATTAAAATGTACTGATGCTCTTACAAATAAAATTATTCATTTGATCACATCAGCCTAAAATCAAAGATAGAAATAGTCTCTTATTGGTGACTATGTTATCAGATTATAGCTAAATGAATAATTTCGTAGTAAATGTCTTGCTTTACTGAGAGGTCAGTAAAGGTCATCACTGGACAGTTCAAAAACCTTAATTTGACCCTGGGTAGGTCCACTACATCCTGAACCAGCTGATGGCGATGGGCGGCCTCCAGGTCAACCCCCGGATCTGGCTGGTGGTGATGGGCGTCCTCCTGGGCGTCCCCCGGATCTGGCTGGTGGTGATGGGCGTCCTCCTGGGCGTCCCCCGGATCTGGCTGGTGGTGATGGGCGTCCTCCTGGGCGTCCCCCGGATCTGGCCGGTGTTGGCCCGCCGTCCTGCCGGTTGCCTCCCTCCACCCGCCCTTGTTCTTTTGGGGGGTCCTTCTTGGGGGTGTCGGGTGCCACCCTTGAGGGGGGGGTTCTGTCATGATCTGCGCCTGTCAGGCTCTGCGCCTGTCATGTTTTTTCTGTTTTTGCTCACTCCTCAGTTCATGCCTCATCGCTAATCATTTTCACCTGTTGTCCATAGCTAATCACTTTCACCTGCCGCCTGCCAAGGTGCTCTGAGTTTTACTCACTATCCCTCAGTGTATAAAAGCCCTCTCATTTCATCTGTTCCTCGCCGGGTCATAAAATCAAATCAAATCCATTCCTCCCTGATGTCTGGTGGAGCCATCTATCATTCCCTCGTTTTGTAAGTGACTGCACCGTTCAGTCTTTTTGTTTTGTTTATTAAAGTGATTATTATTGTACATTTGTGTCTCTGAGTCCTGTTTCGCCTGCATTCTGGGTCTGCGTCCTCCACCGGAACCGAATCCTGTCAAATATTGCATTGGGTGAACAAAAACTGCATTCAGATTTGCATGTGACTGTACTGATGGCTCCCCCAATGAGTCATACGTGAGGAAGTGCCTGGGCCTTTTATTGCGTGTTGACCTCCTGACCTCTGTCTGATCAAGTTCAGTAGGAGGGATCATGAATTGATTTTCAGGCTCTGGTCCTACGGATCGGTTGATCTCCTCCTCTTCCACAGGTCTGGGCGAGACAGGTATGGTTGCGTCCATGTCTTGCTCGGGTGCATCGTTTAGAGGTTCCAAGATGGCTTCTGGTGAATATTCAGTAGGTGTCTGATTTTCATCCCCAACTGTTTCAGAGGTTCTCCCAGAAGTTTGAGACAAAGTTGTCTGAGGCAACAGAGATGTCTCGTATGGAAACCTTTGCTCAGTTCTTTGTGCTGGTACCCTAAGCCAGTATCCTGAGGGGAAATTATCATCTGAATCAGATGTTTCACCATTAATCTCTTCCCTCTCTGTTCTTGTGTCCTTTCCTTGCCTTTGTTTGTGGGTCTGTTTTCTGGCAGGAACCAACTTTGTTTGGTGCAGTGTCTCTTCCACAGGTAGGTCGTTTACCAGCATAAGGAGGTTGCGATGCAACGTCCTGGTCTTACTCTGGTCTCCTGATTCAGGGCAGACAACATACACTGGGCTGTCCGCTAGCTGTCTTTTAACTAAGTAAACAGCTTTCTCCCAGTAAGTCCGTAATTTGCCCGGTCCCCCACGTTCACTGAAGTTCCGGACCAAAACTCTGTCTCCTGGGTGCAGAGTTACTCCTTTTGCCTTCCTGTCGTATGTCACTTTCCCCTTTGCACTAGCCTTGATGCTGCTTTCACTGGCAATCCGGTAAGCTTGTGACATCCGCTCTGCCCATTTCTCTGCATATCCTTTAGGTGTTTCCGACTCCTTGTCTCCAGCCAATCCAAACAACAAGTCAACTGGGAGGTGTGGGTGACGGCCATAAAGAAGGAAAAAAGGTGAGTAGCCTGTTGACTCGTGGCGTGTGCAATTGTACGCATGTACAACATGCGGGAGATGATCCTTCCACCGCAGCTTTTCACTATCAGTCAAGGTGCGTAACATCTGGAGGATGGTACGATTTAGCCTCTCGACTGGATTCCCTTGGGGATGATATGGTGTTGTTCGTGAGTGGCTCACCCCAGATAACAACTGCAAAGTTTGGAACAACTTATTTTCAAATTCACGGCCCTGGTCATGATGCAACTTTGATGGATATCCAAATCGAGGAATGAAGTCATTGAACATTAGCTCAGCAGCTGTCTTTCCACTTTTATTTCTTGTAGGATATGCCTGAGCAAATCTTGTAAAATGATCAACCACTACTAATATATATTCAAACCCTCCCACGCTGGCTTCTAAATGCAGATAATCAATACACACCAGCTCTAGAGGGAAACTGGAAGTGATACTGCACATAGGTGCCCGGTCATATGTGACAGGTTTCTTGGCTTTGATGCACAAACACTTTTGAGTGACATATTCTTCAATTTCTTTAGCCATGAAGGGCCAGTAAAACCTGTCCCTTGCCAAATGAAGCACTTTCTCTGTGCCCACGTGGCTCATCTCATTGTGCAGATGTTTCAGGGCTAATGGTCGATACTTGGTAGGAAGGACAAGTTGTTTTTTCTCTCCAGCGAATCTGTAAAGGAGGTTGTTTTCCAAACGGAGTTTACTCCATTCATGCAGCAATTTCTGAGTGTCTCTGCCAACTGTTTTACGTATTCCCTCTGTTAACGTAATGTTGGATGCTTTCATTTCTCTGACCTGGCCTATGGCTGAATCCTCTTTTTGTGCCTTGACAAGATCCTCATGGCTTATGGTCGGGAGATCAGAATGGGGTTGTTGGTCAGAACCTTTGGAAGAAGTAATGAGTGCTGCCACCCATGCTACATCTTTGCGCCAAGCTGCTTGACTCCCATCCCATGTTGCACACACCGCTTCATCTGGGAAATCCTCAGTGCAAGTCTTCCCATACGTCTCCATATCAAGAGGAAAACGAGACAGTGTATCAGCATCTATATTGGACTTCCCAGGCCGGTATCTAATGTCGAACCGAAAATCTGAGAGTTCACCCACCCACCTATGACCAACTGCATTAAGTTTGGCTGTACTTAAAATGTAGGTCAACGGGTTGTTGTCTGTGTACACCGTAAAGTGAGGGGCATAGTACAGGTAATCACGGAATTTCTCACACACGGCCCATTTCAATGCAAGAAACTCGAGTTTCCCACTGTGCAGATGGTAATTGCGTTCGGCTGGTGTAAGTGTCCTGGAACCGTACCCAATCACTCTCAGTTTCTCATTCTGCTGTTGGTACAAAATGGCTCCCAACCCCTGGTCTGATGCATCGGTATGCAGGACAAATGGTAGACTAAAATCCGGATATGCCAGAACAGGTGGATTTGTTAGGACACTAATTAGCTGTTCAAGAGCTTCCTGGTGTTTGGTGGTCCAGTTAACTGGCGCTCTGGAAGATAGTTGGGGTTGTTTGGCCTTCCCACTCCGGGCTGAAGTCTGAGCTGTACCTGATTTATTCTGGAGCAGCTCATAGATCGGTTTAGCAATCCGGGAAAAATCCTGGATATATGAGCGGTAATAGCCAAGAAATCCAGCCAATCTCCTAACCTCTCCGACTGTCGTTGGTTGCTTTTTAGTCAATGTGTGGATCGCTTCCAAATCATGGGGATCTACTTTGACCCCTTCGGCAGACACAAGACGACCCACATATCGAACTTCTGACTTGAACAGTTCACATTTTTCAGCTCTCAGTTTCACTCCATGACGTTGGAGGGCCTGTAGGACCTGGCGGAGTGCTTCAACATGTTCCATAAATGACTTGGAATAGCAAAGTACATCATCTAGATATGGAATGCAGCACTCATCTCGAAGTGGTCCTAACATTTCCTCCATACTCCGCTGAAATGTTGCAGGGGCGTTTGAAAGCCCAAATGGGATTCGAACCCACTCATAGAGTCCCCACGGGGTGATAAAGGCGGTGAATTGGCGCGACTTCTCTGCAACAAAACCTTGGTGATAGGCTTTGCCCTGGTCTAGAATACTAAACCATGCATTTCCTCCAAGGGTGTCGGTCAAGTCCTTTATTCTGGGTAGTGGGTGTCGATCAGGTACCGTCTTTTTGTTTAAGAGGCGATAATCAATACATAGCCGCAGGCTGCCGTCTTTCTTTCGAACACACACAACCGGTGCAGAGTACGGGGACTTGGATTTGACTATCCAGCCTTTAAGTAACAGGTCCTGTATATACTCTTTTACTTCTCTAAAGAGAGGTTTTGGAACAGAAGAGTAGGTGGCTCTTACAGGAATCTGATCTTGGAGTGTGATCGACATTTGTAGACTAGGTATACATCCAATATCATGGCTGTCCCGTGCAAAAGTTCCAGCTTCTTCACAAAGCATCTTATTCACCACTGCTCTCTGAGCCTCATCTAGATGGCTGAGGTCTACAGGGGGTTGCCATGAAGGCTGACTGAGATTGGTGGGTGCTGGGGTAGCGCTGTTAACAGTCACCACTGGGTTTGGTGCTTCATCTGAACTTGCTGAGATCACCTTATCAATGTCATGAATGTTGCCAAGAACAGTTTTTCTTGGGACAGTGATTGTGTGTCTTGTATTATTTCCAACAGGTACAGCCACATAGGGCCTGTTTGGATTGTGGACCATTAAAACACTTGCTCCAATATCCAGTTCGGCTAAGGGTATACTTTCATCATCAGGCTCAAACAGTACAACAGAGTCAGGGAAAATGGTGTCAGATGGAACCTGACATTTGACCCAAGCCACTTGACCAGCTGGAATGACTGTCTCTTGTTTGCCTGTCCGTAGTTGTCCCCACTGCACGGTCAGCTTGTCTGTCTGGATAAAATTCACCAGGAGTTCGGCTTTCTCCACTGGAATGGAAATGGCATTACACACCAGGCTGGTGAGTGTTGGAGCTAGGTTCTGAGGTTGCTCTTGTATCATTGCCTCCAAAACATTGAATCCTAGCAATGGTCTTTCCAAGACAAGACTACTGACAAGGAAAGGGACATTAATAGACAGATCAGGATTTGTGTTTCCCATCAAATTAACAGTAATGGGTAACCAGCCTTCAAATGGGATAACACCCCCATCTATGGCACAGATTTTTAGGTTATCTTCATCATCCAGGATTTCACTGAGTGGCTTGATAGTAATTTCTGGTGAGTATTTGTCTTTCCAGCTTTTATCAATCATGCTCACCTGGGCACCTGTGTCTAGTAAAGCAGTGACAGCAAGACCATTTAAACTACACTGGGTTAAAGCTTTTCTCCCAATGAGCTTGGCTAGACAGTCACTTTTGCTGTTTGGTGAGGTATGGCTGGTTTTACCTGTCAAGTGGGTTGACTGTCTAGGCCTGTGGTGTTTTGTTCCCTGGTCTTGCGTGGGTACATGGATGGGTACCACATTTTGCTGTTCAGACTCACTAATCTGGCCTGTTGCATGTAGGGACTGTTGGGGCCCGGTCACTGTCTGTCCCCTGGCAGGGACCGGCTCCAGTTTCCCTGGCGTGTCGGTTTCTGGAGGCAGCCAACTGCTTTGTGACCCTCCCCACCACAGTGAAAACAATGGGTACAGTCAGGACGGTTTTGCTCCTGACACTTAATGCAGCTATACCGTCTTCCTTTTTGCTTGTCCCTGCTGTGTCTTTGTGGCTGATTATTTTGTTCAGATGATTGTTCTTGAGTAAATTTTTGTAATGACTCAACAAGCGTGGTGAGTTTTTCAACTTTTTCTTTTAGTTGTTGGACCCCATCAGCTTGTGATGTTCTGCTTAGACCCTCTTTTGCACTTGGATATTGGGCGGCATTTGCCTCGACGTGAACACTGTGTAAATTTGTGGGTCTCTGGCGAGGAGCTGACCCCAAACGTCTCTGTCTTTCATTCTCATCACTCATGATTTTCCTCATCTGTCGTAGTATTGCTTCGTCAGTTACATCAGGGTTAGCTAAAAGGGGTTTAAGTTCTCTGCGAACATCATCGTGCTTGTGCCCAAGGCCTTGGTACACAGTATGAATGAAAATGTCTTGAACTGTGCTTGGACTGTACTTAACATCTGTGTCTGCATGTTTTGAAGCCAATAAGATCTTTTGCTTAACACTAGGATGACTGAATTTTCAAGATCCTGAGGACAAACCCCCTCCTTCTCCTGAGCCATTATTGGACCATTAACTGCCTTTTGTTATAAATATGTGTGCACTCAACTCAGACACCCCCACCACACCAGACTGCACAGACTGCATTCCAATGTTTCCACCAGGTAAGTAAGACTCTGCTTGCACTTCCCCCCTTATGCCCCTTTTCCACTTACCGGCCCAGAGCGGCTCAGTCTGGTCAGAAGAGAGGCCCTGACCTGAATTCACACATAACAGACCCTGAATTTATCTCACAGTTGAGCATTTTGGGACATCCACTGAACGGAAAGCTTTGTCTGCTCCAGAACAATTTTATGCATAAAATTGTCTTATTCTGCTGTGTTGATTATCCTGTAACCCTGATGGTCTGTCAAATAAATAATTTTGTTTACAAGTACTGTCTCTCTCCTTGTCCTTGGCACATGTATATACGGCTGTGTTCTACAACATGCTTGACCTATTGTTGTCCGTCACCTGACGGACCGACACAGGTCACATGACATGAGGTCAACTGACAAAATGACACAGGTCACACGACATGAAGTCAAATGACGGACCGACACTGGTCACACGACATGAAGTCAACTGACGGACCAACACAGGTCACACGGCATGAGGTCAACTGACGTACTGACATAGGTCACATGACATGAAGTCAACTGATGGACCGACACAGGTCACATGACCCGAGGTCAACTGACGGACCGACATAGGTCACATGACCTGAGGTCAACTGACGGACCGACATAGGTCACACGACATGAAGTCAACTGATGGACCGACACAGGTCACACGACATGAGGTCAACTGACGGACCGACACAGGTCACACGACACGAGGTCAACTGACGGACCGACACAGGTCACATGACCCGAGGTCAACTGACGGACCGACACAGGTCACATGACCCGAGGTCAACTGACGGACCGACACAGGTCACATGACCTGAGGTCAACTGACGGACCAACACAGGTCACATGACCTGAGGTCAACTGACGGACCAACACAGGTCACACAACATGAAGTCAACTGACGGACCAACACAGGTCACATGACATGAGGTCAACTGACGGACCGACACAGGTCACATGACCTGAGGTCAAGTGACGGACCAACACAGGTCACATGACCTGAGGTCAACTGACAAAATGACACAGGTCACACGACATGAAGTCAACTGACGGACCGACACAGGTCACATGACCTGAGGTCAACTGACACAACGACACAGGTCACATGACATGAAGTCAACTGACGCCGACACAGGTCACATGACCTAAGGTCAACTGAC
>JBBPBX010104572.1:0-11709 GCA_038048925.1 Garcialebias charrua
AATGCTAAAAAAAGGAGCTGCAAATGGCGGCGCGCGCAGAGGGCTTTTGGTAAGTTATCTTAAGCTACTAGCACTAACAGTAAGTCAAATGAGTAATAAAAAAGAGCTAATTTTAAAATAACAACATATTAGAGATACTGGCTGTTACAGAGGGCGTAGTTAATGTAAATAGGTCTTTGTAGGGCGTGGCTTTCAGACCTCATTATTCATAAACCGGTCGTTTAGAACGGAAGTGAAATTTGGCAGAATTAGAAAGGGGATATTTTATTATCTAAGCATTATTTTGTGTATAAAATTGACTGAAAATGGTCTGGATAGCCCACAGATAAACCACAAAAAATTATATACCCTACATTTGGTCCCCTTTAATAAATGTAAACAGTTAATGTAAACAGTAGTATGACAGTGTTAAAAACTTTGTGTTGAGTGGTAATGTGTGAGAAAGTTTTTTGTGTTAAGGCAGTTCAAATGTGAGGGGAGGCAGAGCAGGCAGAGTGTTTAGCATTCTGACTGCCTGATGAACAGAGCTGTCTCTCAGTCTGCTGGTTCGAGCCTGGAGACTCCTCAGTCTCCTCCCTGATGAGTGAACTTACCAAGGCTGGAGCGGGTGTTGGATCTCTCCATTATGGGTCTTTTGTTGAGGACAGATCTCTTGGCTAGGGACAGGTCGGCAGTTACTCGCGTGATTGAGATTCTGTGCATAAAGTCAGAAGAAAAAAATAAACAGAGGTATGTCTGACTTTAATTAAAGGCCTGAATTTCAATAGTTTCAGGGTTTAAAATTTAATGACTTACCTTCCCTCAAATCTGTGTTTCAAGAAGTCAAAAAGAGCTTTCTGCATCATGTCTGTCACCTAAACGGAAAAATCAAACCATTCAAATATACATTAAACTCACACAAAGACTGTTTGAACAAGGTACAGTATGCACCCACAGGAGAAAAGTTTCCTTCCACCCTTCCTAGAATGTGAAGTGTTGATTGATTAGCTTTCCATTCAGTGTAACAAAGCCTAGGGGACCACCTCAGAGTGGAATAATCTGCCTGAATTTAGATGTATAAAACTCGCAGAGTTAGAAATAAAGCTTAAAGATCAGACTGCCAGCAACAAGACCTCTAAAAAATTGGATTAATTTAACATAAACTTTAGAAGATTTACACAAAAGAAATGAAATGGCTCTTTCACAAAACAGTTGTGCAAAATGGCCACAAAGACCAGTCCGTCTTTATGCTGCCGTTGGTTGTTCAACAATCAGATGGAGTTGGCCATGACTCGCTTGGATGTGAGTTTTCAGCAATGAAGAGAAATGAACCAAAAGGGGCATAGAGCAGAGCTCAGCTGTGTTGACGTGAAGCCCGACAATTTTATTGTGTAATTAGCTCAGTTTAGCGATCAACTTAGTGGGTAGCTACTGTTTAAAACTAAATACAAAGTTGCTGTGTGTCATCAACTTTCTTGCCTAGGTAATAAATCTGTTTGTTGATTAATCCCTGGGCAGCTGGTCCCACAGACCAAATGTCATCACTTCAAGCGGTCTTACCTTTTCATGTGTTAACTGTTTCGCCTCTGTTACTACCTCACTTTGTGGCACAAAGATGCATCAAGGGTAGAATGGCTTCAATCTAGAGCTCACCCAAACCCAGAACTCTGCCTCGCTCGACTCGTATTAGGGCCGGGTCGGGCCATAATAATAATGTGCTTAATGTGTGGGCCGGGTCGACGTCTGGTTTTTGATTGCATCAGCTGATGCGCGCGGTTGACGATCCAATTCTGAGGTCAGACAGCCAGCTCCTGCTCTCTGTTCCAAGGACAAAAGATAAACGTGCCTTTTCTGCTGCCGCACCTCGACTCTGGAATAAGCTCCCACTTGATCTATGTCAGATTACTGAACTTGGCCCTTTTAAATAGAAGATTAAGACTTTTTTATTCCAACAGGCTTTTAGTAATTAAATATGCATTGACATTTCTGGTTCTCTTTTTGTTATTTTATTGTGTTTTTCTTGCTTTTAACTTGTTGTCATTTTAATTGCTGTAGTGATTTTGTTAAGCAATTTGGTCACCATCACCGTGGTTGTGTTAAGCGCTATAGAAATAAATAAATGAAATGAAATAAATACAACCACCAGCCACACGCGGTCATTTGAGCACACGCTGACTGGCCTTGAAAGAGGCAAAAAGTTCAGCAGACTACTGCCAGCGATCCATCAGCCCACATGGACGTTCATTCAGCCGCTGCGCTCAGCGGACCCGCGCAGCCGACGACCCAAACTGCTGAGATCGCAAAATATCCGACATCAGAGCAGGGTCCATGTCTGAATAATGCAGAATGCAGGCAAAATATGAGATTTAATGCGTTTTGACGGCCATGAAAGGAAAACACCCCCTCAGCTCTGATCTTCTGACCCCTTTACTCAGCCACGTGCTATATAAGCAGTCAAAGCTTAATTAAAAATGTCGGGGGGTTCGGGTTCAGACCTATAAATACTGTTAATTCGTCGAGTCAGGTGGGGTTCAGAAATGATGGCTACAGGCTGGGGCCAGGTAGGATTTTTTGGGCCTGAATGCAACTCTAAACCCCTCACCACCTCGGTCCATGCAGAAATCACACCGAGGCGGTCAGAAGGCATTTAAGTCCCGCCTTAAAGTGTTTTGCGAAGATGCCTTACGGTAAGTATCAGACCTTTACACCAGTTTTATGATTGTTGAACAGATGTGTGAAACTGTTCTCAGAGAAAAGTATTGTCTTAATCTCCTGACTGAACTATAAAGATAATCTGAAAAATGTATCATCTAAATAATAAGCGATATTAAAGTTTTTTTGCTTCACTTGACCATTTACAACTTGTGCCACCTTTAAACATCTCGTCATTTTTCTGTTACCACAGCAACCAACAACATGAAGCCTTGTCCTTGTGGTTGTCCTTTATTTTCTTTGGGTCTTGGAGTTTGAAATGCTCTTTTAGACCCAATATCTGAGTTACGACAAATTATTAAAAGCTGACAAGTTCACTCAAAATATGCGCCGTGTAAACTGGCCCTTAGTGACTTGATTCCTACATGCAGGTATGAAAGAACATGAACAAGTTTCAGAACAGTTTTAATGTAAAAAGTTGTGCTTAGAGGTGAAGTGAGGAGATGCTGACCTCATAGCCCTTCAGTGATGGTCCCACGAGGACCACCGGCCTCATAGAGGGCACCACGTCATAGGGAGGGACATGTTCCTGCCACAAATAGGTAAAGACAGAGGGGAAACCATGAGGGATAGAGAGAACAGATAAAATGTCACGAGGCCTGGAGTTATTTGTTATTACAAACAAAAGTATTTTTCCACTACAGTATACCTGTAGGCTGAGAATGATTGACTCACATATTTCAGAGTATTTTCCAGTTTTAAATAAAAATATTTATTTCAAAATTATTTGGTGAATCTGTTACCTTAAACAAAATATAAACAAATATGAAAAAGTTATAAATTAAGGTAAAAACTATTTAATTAGAGATGCTGCTGAAATGGAAATGTCCCCTGGATTTATCTTTAAAAGTCAGCTGTAACGTTATAAACCTATTATTTTACATTAAACAACTCTTAACATGCACAGTCCAGGCATATTTAAATGTAATAGATATAAAACATATTTTAAAGTAATTTAGTTGATCATTTGGTGAATAGTGTCCTTTAGTGCTGTTCACCGTCTACAAAACTCATTCTAAACAAAATTTAAAAAATCAAACCTTCCTCTATCATTGCAAAGAAACGTACCTGTTTTTGCTTCTGTTTAGCTTGTGAAAGCAAAAACAAGACAGTCAGACAAAGGTCAGAGGGGAAAAGGGGCTGAAGAAGCTCCACCAGAGGCAGGTTTGTAATACTTACATTCACCTGCAGATGGCGGTGTGGTCCTCCAGCTCCCGGTCACCATGTCACCCAAACTCGAGGAATTGCCTCCTGTTTTCCTGCAACAGCAGCGACACATTGACTTATCGCTCTGGAGTTGTGAAAATGCATCCTGCATGAAGTTTTAAAGCCCACATGTTTCATGGTCTGACCTCTGTTTCTGCTCCTGTTTGAGTCTCATTGCTTCCAGTCGTAGAGGGCTGGGGATGAAGGCAATGTCCGCTCCCTCTTTCACTAACCGCCCGATCCACCAGTCATTGTTGTACTTCTGTTAAAATCAGCAGAGCAACAACGGTGTCACGTCGGTCTGGTGCGTTTAATGTAACGAATAGTGTTGATCGTCGTTAACGTAACAGCTCACTTCTTTGATGTGCAGGAAGTCTTTGGCATCAAAATTGACTGCAGCTCCTTGGACAGGACAGTCCTCATCCAGAGCTCCACAGTAACTCACATTTGTCTTTACTGCAAATGCTACAGATTTGGACTGTGGAAACAAAAACAATGACAAAACAAATGACAATACCGGTACATGTCAGTAATGAAAAATACACAGAAGACAGGAAACAGGATAGATTCCTGGGGCCTCATGTACAAAGACTTGCGTGGATTTCCTACTGAAAAGTGACGTACGGTCAAATCCAGAAAAGTGTGTACGCACAAAAAAATCCAGATGTATCAAACTGTGCGTACACCGGAATCCACGCACATTCCTTTTGTACATCACAATTAACGTGGAACTGAGCGCACGTGAGACACCTCCCCTGACACGCCTTCATTTACATATGTTAAACAGATGCAAATTACTTCCTGCATGTGTGAAGGACATGTTTGTTTGATCCCTGCGCGATCAGAAATCATTTCTAGATTCAGGAAAATAATGAATTTAATATAATATGAGTGAGGAAAATAATCCTAAGTAAGAATAGTAATAAAATGTGTTCATCACGCAAAGAACGAGTGATTGTGTGTCGGTATTAGTGTGTGCGCCCACCCTGCTTTGGTGCGCAACGGCTCATCCATTCATTCTGAGTGAAAATATTAACTTTGCGCACGAGTTTATTACCATAATTACTGTAAACACAGAGGAACTTAGATGTTTGGTAGATCTTTGTTTATTTAATAGATGATATGAAGAAACGGGTCTGTGCGTCTCAGTGGAGAGTTTTCATGACATGACGTGATGTTGGAGTCTCCAAACGCTGCGCGCGCCACAGCCTTGTGCGCAATCTGTTTGTCTGTGAAGCTATTACTCTCCTACAAGTTATATATGGTGTACTTTCACGTGTCATTTTGGAGAAATCTACAATAAACGCAGATTATGAATCACCTCCAGCTGCCGCACCGGTGAGGGTGCGCGCGCGCTCCAAAGCGCGACCACTCAGCCTTTGGAATCATATGGATGAGACCATTCCATTGGACATGAATCGGCTTTGTGTGGACTGGACTGGCACAGTCCAGATCGACCTGCCAGCTCCCTCAGCAAAGCTCCTGTGGAACAGTTTGATCGCTGCTGCTTCTGCATGTGCACGCGTGATGCACGGCTCCTGTGTTGCTCCAGAGCGCAGCAGTGCCAAACTGAAAAATGATTGTTTCTGAGAACGGCTGATAAGCCATATCCTAGATCAGAAAATCATATCTGTTTATAAATAAATGCTCTGCGTGTTACACTCTTTATTATATCCTCCAGTAAGGCTGAATGAATCCGTTCCTGTTAAATTTATTTTTGGCACAACTTTGCGCGTCCTTTATTTACTGCGTCATGTGGATGTAATACTTGTTAATCGTGTGTTTGGTGGGAATATTAATCATTTTCACATCATGAACAGTTAATAATAATAATAATAATAATAATGAATTCAATTTATAACGCACTTTTCATTAATGGAAATCTCAAAGTGCTACAAGGTGCAACAGAATTAAATGTCAATAAAACAAATAATAAAACAATTAAAATCAACAACAGTATCAGCTATGATCAAAAGTAGAATCATGAGGAGGTAGTGTAAGCTCGGTTGAAAAGAAAGGTCTTCAAGCCGCTCTTAAAGTCAACCACAGACTGTGGGGCTTCAGTTTCTCTGAATCACCTGTAAGTGTCGCCAAAGGAACAAGAACCACAGAAACGTGCGTACGCCTGCTCTGGAGCTGGCGTGGAAATGTACTTGGATGCGCACATATTCACGTTCAGTTCAGTTTTGATACATACGGGGTTTTGCGTGGATAGTGACGTAAGCAAGGTTTTTGTGCGCACGCACGGTTGATACATGAGGCCCCTGGTCTATCCCAGTGGAACACACCTGAAAAGGGCGACCACACAACATTATACCAAAATTTTTGTAACTCCCTGTCCAACTATAAATGTTAAAGCATGTATTAGGTCTTAGACTCCAAGACTTATTAGTCCTAATGCTGCTTTTAGAATGAACTATCTGATCACAGTGACAGAGCTGACGACTGGACAACCCAGTTGAATGTTACACACTGGGAACGCCTCAGCATGCTGTGTCATTGGGATAGCTTCATTTGGAGTGCCAAAAACACAGAGGACACATCAATCTGTAGTGAACTGACAGATCTATTACAAAATAGAACCTTAACATTTTTTCTTTCTCTTAGAATAGCCAGACTCGTAAGCAACATATCACTGGACAAAACAACCTTGAATCTTTCCTCATCCATTTTCATACTTCAGATATGAAGCAGCGCTCCAACTAAACAAAAGAAGAACTGTCAAAATAAGCATAGAAGAGCTGTGAGAGGAACCTGGATGTCCAAGCAGGGAGTGAGTACCGGTACATAAAAATGTTAATCTTTTTCTTCCTAAATGCGTCAAAACTGAACAGCACTGCGAATCACCACCACATATAGAGTGTCAGTCTGCAGCCTGCTGCTGCCACTGGTCAAAACCAGTGAAAATAATGGAGGTGCAACTTTTGATTAGTGTTACACACACTGCCTGGGGTTCATCCCTGTCTACACTACTCCAGATATTATTTAAAGACCGTGTAAAGTGAAATTAAATGTGTGTTTTTAGTAGGGATGGGGCAGATCCGATCCAGTATCGGTATCGGTATCCGATACCAGCATTATTTAAGTATCGGGTATCGGATCAAACCTGCCGATACTTTTCCGATCCAGCTTCAAAGAGCACTTGTGTTCAATCACAATCTGTGACTGCCCTTTTTAACATTGTGTGAGATAAACCCAATGAAGACACTCTTAAGCCTTACAATAAGGGGGTTCCCTATTGTAAGGCTTAAGAGTGTCTTCATTGGGTTTATCTCACACAATGTTAAAATGAATAGTTTGGGTGCAAAAGTTTCATTATACAGAGTCAAATACCTGAACAGTATCGGATCGGGAAAGTATCGGTATCGGTCGATACTGAGTTAATAAGTATCGGTATCGGATCGGAAGTGAGAAATGTGGATCGGTGCATCCCTAGTTTTTAGTTTGTCACATGGCATAAATATGTGTTATTAATCACCCATTTAAATCTGACTGATTAAAAACATTGTTTACCTTATAAAATTAAGTCTCAAAAATCATGAAAAAACATGATTTTGCCTTGGTCTGGAACGCTAGGGGCGTGTCAGTGCGTGGGCGTGGTTTCAGGCAGCTGCGCTCGTCCTGCTCGTGTCCCACAGTGGAGAGGCAGACAGCAGAGCCAGTAAACCTGCTCTGTTTTTATCCGAGTTCTGTCTGTAACAGCAGCTACTTTTTCCAAGAGTTACGCTGTTTTTGTAAATAGTTTTCTTGTGTGTTTTTAATCTGGAATGAATAAAAAAAAAAAAAAAAAAGAGTTGCACCATGCGGGATTTGAACCCGTGGGCTTTGGGACGGAAGGCAAGCGCTCTAACCATTGTCCTAACCAGGCATTACAGATACTCAGCATAAAACGACGCAGTATAAAAACATGTTATGATTTGTACGGGTGCCCTGACCATTACAACATCCAGGGAAGATGCACGAACGAGGCATAATTGATTAGCTAGCTAACAATGAACAAAATATCTATGCTATTGCTATCTGATGCTATCTGCGATTCGCGAGTGAACGGCTCCACCGAGGCGAATTTATACGGCTGGAGCTGCAGGGGGTGGGGGCTCTACTAATGAGGACCGCGTGACGAAACGCGGTCACGTTTAAAACACGCCTAAAAAATCCTGAACCAGAAATATGTTTATACACAGTTTGCTCTATAACTCCAAAATTAATTGAGCTACAATTTTGAGACTTTTTACTCATTTACAAGATTACAATTATCACATTTATAATGTTTATTGAAGAAAATGTTGAAATTCACTTTACACGGTCTTTAAACATTACAAAAAAGTTTCAGCCCAAGTGGTTCTAACAAAACAGCTCTGCTGTGCCACTAAGTGGCGAGATCGTCCACATCAACGACGTGTCAAAATACAGAGTCAGAGCTCTCTTAGCTTGGATAAACATTCGCCCAAAACAACTGTAGCTCTTTTTTTGGACACCTTTTGCAATTTCCTTTTAGTTGTCAACCCTTTCAGCTCACAATAAGGGTTTGAGAGTGACAGGATCTGGATTAAGAGAAACTGACATAATAAAAAATATTGTTAATCTGGTTTTTAAAGCACAAAAATAGTGGGCTTGTGCTAAATAGGATGCATTGATTTGTCTATTTACAGTCTATGGTCCATGTGTACACCTAAAATTAATTTAAATAAATCTTCACATTGTAAAAAGTTATATAGTCTCAGTCATCCAGGACATGCCAATCCTAAGTGGTTCAGTAGAAAGCACATGGACTTTAGCTGTTTCACCTCTCTTTCAGAGGCTTCTTCAGGTCTGATTATGGGCTGGACAATCCAGGCTTGAAAGTTGTTCCTATAAAGATAAACTTTTACCCCTCACTTAAACTGAAGAAGCCTTTTGGATGAGTGGTGAAAAATCTTCAAGAAACAAGAGAAGTCATCTAGTTGTGTTCTGCTGAACAACTAGTGATTCTGTTCAGATTTTTAAAAACACATTACAGAGGATATCCTGTTTGCATGTGGACAAGAGGTTCAAATGCAGCACAGAATGTCCACTTTTAACAGGCTGATGCTCCCTGTCGCTGAAGGATTTGAATACTGAATGTTTGAAGTTTTTGAGATGAGTGTTTTGAACAGGGAATGCAAGTAAACCTGAATGTTTTGGTGCAAGATTTCAAGTGGGTAGGAGTTACACTGTGGAGAAGAACTGAGGCTTCATTTTCTTGTCCGAGCCGATGCAGAGTGACAGATCCTGGTGAGTTGAGGGATTTTATCCACAACCAGGTGCAATGGAGGAACCAGGGGTGGCCAATAGAAACCCATTAATTGAGAGGAAACTTTCTTATGCCTAGATGCAACCACAAACCAAAATGGAAGTTGGTACCTCATTTATTTTTAGAGTTATCAAACTCACAACATGCATGGATGGAAGGTATTTCTAATTCCCCCTTTTGCT
Organism: Garcialebias charrua; assembly: GCA_038048925.1. Lineage (NCBI taxonomy): Eukaryota > Metazoa > Chordata > Actinopteri > Cyprinodontiformes > Rivulidae > Garcialebias > Garcialebias charrua. The sequence goes on from JBBPBX010104572.1 coordinate 9,352, forward strand.
TCGCAGCGGGGGACAAAAATATACATAGTGTTGTAGATAGGGCCTAAAAACATCCCCATTTTGTTGATATTTTAATGCGTTTTTAACTTTTATTAACTTTTAACTTTAATTTTAACATTAATTTAAGCCACTGATTGACCACTACAATGTGGACCAAAGGCTGTGTGAAGAAAACGATTCAAATCTTTTTTTTAAATAAATATTCAATTTAATTTGTCATTTAAATAATTTGAATGGAATTCTTATAAATATAAATATACTATATTCTTAAATATGTGGCTATTGGAGAGTTTTTTGTTTGTTTGTTTTATCCCTGTAAACACGACAAATAAAAGAAATACTGTATGAGGGCTGGTTTATCTCAGTCCGAGCTAAAGAATGTATAAAACTGTCTTCAGTTTTCTCTGCTCAGTAAGAAGTTCTGAATTCACTGAGATGCAAACATTTCATGAAGATTAACCAGTTAGTTAAGTAAAATATTTCTCATGAAACAGATGCCAGTTTTTACTCTACTTTTTCTTTTTTTTTCTAAAATACAGTTGCTTCAGTAATAATTGACAACAGCACAGTGGTAAAGACTGCAGCTAAACTTTATAAATGGTCGGCAGGGACTTGTGACGTCCCCTCCATTTGTACAAACTGTGATCCAGTTCTGGTGGGAGAGGCTTCAACCAGGTGCTAACTGGGAGCACCTGGGCCACATTACTTCTGACCTCTTCTGGAGGGTGTTATACCTGATTCTGCTTGTGGCTCGTTGGTTCTGCTGGCCATCTGTCTCTCTCCCCCACCCCCCCAGCCCTGTTTATGATTTATGATTTTGGTTGTACAAAACACTCATTCTTCATAAACACACACCCCATCTTCCTACACCACTAATAACCAGGTGTTCACACATCACAACTAGCTTCTTTGGGTATGTTTATGTTGCATATTCAACTACTGTACTGTATATGGGTGCTTAAATCGGTATATCTCACTTTTTGTCATTGCCTTACCAACCACCAGGTGATGACATCTTTCCAGGTAAAAAACTAGTGCATGTTTTAGGTAATCCTGTGCATCAAAGTGCATCTAGAGCAGTAAAATAAGACTTAACTCGTACTTTTGCATGTAAAACTCTTGCGTATGAAGCTGTGTAAATCACTGTGTGTCATACCTTAGCTCTGTCGAGCTGCTGTTGTGCTTGGCGTTCGGCTTCACGCCGATACGCCTCGCGGTCCTCCTCGGCTGACAGGTCTGAATCCGACGGTCTACTGGTATACGAATCAGCTGACCCCTGTCAGGAGAGAGTCACACCCACATTAGTGATAAGATCATTCATTTGTACTTTACTCACATTTGTCAGAGCGGAAACACTGGGCTGCTGTTTTTGTTAGTTCATCTGTTTTGCTCTGCTGCAGGTGTACATGCAAATATGTATGTGTGTGCACATTCATGACGAGACTCGTGTGCGAGCCTGTGAGGATCTACAGAACAACAATGCATTGCTCTCCCACACCAGCTTTCTTCTGACAGACCAAATATAGCACAAAGGAAGCAACCGCTTCCTCTTTTCTCCAGCTTGGCCCCAATCCATTCCAGCATCCTCCACAGTGCAGCACATATACATCCTTTATACACCTGTTTACACTCCAAGGACACCTTCTCATTAGAAAAATATATGCTGTTATCATTTTTCAATGGGAGCAGTTTAGGGACACACACACCAGGGATGACTAGCACATTAGGCTAAAAGCAGCAGATAACATGGACACAAATATTTCCTCAAATTAAATACAGTAGCTGCTTTTCATTCACAAACATGTAATTATTTTTTTAAATGTGGGTACCATAAGCTGATGAATAATCAGTCACATATTAATTAAACAACAACTGTTTTAGTCATGAGTGTATCTTGATTAAGTACCGGTAAAGATGTGAAATATAAATGGCTGCCAGCATTTCTAAAGAAAAGCGTCTGAGAGCAAAATAAATTTGAGTTTGTAGATGTACATGAAAGGCAGCACGGTGGCGCAACTGGTAGAGCTGCTGCCTCTCAGCGAGCAGGTCCCTGGTTCAAATCCCGGTCCGGGGGCCTTTCTGGGTGGAGTTTGCATGTTCTCTCCATGTATGCGTGGGTTTTCTCTGGGTACTCCGGTTTCCTCCCACAGACCAAAAACATGAATGTTAGACTGATTGGTAACTCTAAATTGTCTCTGGGTGTGAGTGAGAGAGTGAATAGCCATTTGTCTCTATGTGTCCCTGTGATGGACTTGTGACCCGTCCAGGGTGTACCCTGCCCCTCGCACTGTGACTGCTGGACATGGGCACTGGCGACCCCCGTGACCCAAAATGGAAGAAGCGGGTAAAAGATAATGG
>JBBPBX010104573.1:0-11709 GCA_038048925.1 Garcialebias charrua
GGGAACGCACGCCGTTGCGACCAACCCACTTTGTCGTCATTTCCGGTACTTCATTGGTCGAAGGTAAGAAACTACATTTACCATGAACGCTTGGGTAATGCACTGCAAACGCTGTGATTGATTGGTTGACGTCACGTATCTGTTTAGCGAGCTCCGCCTCGCTCAACGGAAGCTGGTGACGCGCTACGCACGCTGCGTTGGCCCGCCCATTTTTGTCGTCACTTCCAGGTGCCGCACTTTGAGTGACAGGTCACACTCGCTGGTTCACACTCGTTCACACACGAACACACACTTAAACACTCATCTGAAGCCATCAACACTGTCTAGCAACATAAACTTGTCTCTGACAAGAACGCGGTTCGAGCAATTATCACGTTCTTACTGAAAACTAACCCTAATAGGTTGTTTTCTTTCCATGTACTGATTTAAACTCAGTCGCTTCGTGATAACATACTCGACGCTGCCCCCTGCTGGACGTTAATAGATGAGTTTTCTCTCAACACCTCATAAAGTCAGCATTTTTTATGGTAAAAATTACCAGCTTTAAAATTGTTCTGTACACAAACAAAAAATCCTGTTTATTTTAAATAAAGAATTTTTGAATAACAGAGGTACAGACGAACAATTGATGCTCGTTTTAAATACTGAAGAGATTTAAAATAACACTCAAAAAGCATCTTTTATTTGATTTTCAAATTAAATAAAAAAGAAAAAGTTGATGGAGAGCAGAGCATTTCCACATTCAGCTCTTCACATCTCTGAAATTTTAAACAGCATTGGCGTACACTGTACACTTTTGGTTAAAAATAGCATTTTTAACGTTTTTCTGTGTACATTTAAAACAGTAAGGTTAATTTGATAACGAATTTCTTTTTCGAATAACACCTGCATGTACCAGCTTGTTGATTTTTACAGACTCAAAACAAATATGGATACACAATCAGATGACGTTGTACCATCCTCATCCTTGAAGGATGCTGATGGTGAGGAGAAAATCCCAGCGCAGGAGGATTCAGACACTGAGTCAGAGGACACAGATTGTGTTGATAATGCCTTAAAGCTGCTAACTAAACCCCTCGTGAAGTATGGTGAGGAGATAGCAGCAATGGACACCTCGACTCTGAACACAGAGTTAGAAAATCTAACAACAAGCATTCTCAAAAAAGATGGGAAAAAGCTCAGCGCCGACCGTCTAGCCAAATTGGCCCTTCTGTTGAAGGCCAGACTGGACCATGAAGTGGAGAGGTGTGTGGACCTTGAGGAGAGACTGGCTGATGAGAAAACTAAACACGAAGGTACCACTTCAGATTTTGTGTCATACCAGAAAACGACAAATACAGAGACTGAACGTTTAAAAAATGAAATACAGTCGCAAACACAGTCATATGAGGAAAACATTCGTTCCAGAGGACGAAAATATGACGAGTCTGTCAGGGAGAATGAAAAATTACAGCAAGAAATACAATCGCTGTCTAGAGAATTACAAGAGAACAAGGAAAAAAGAGAAGAAACCCACAACCTGTGCACAAGGTTGAAAATTGAGTATGATAGATTAAAAGAACAACTAAAAGAGAGCACTCAATTCGAGGAAAATAAAAAACTCAGTGAACAGTGCACAGCGCTACAAACTGAAGTTGATTGTTTACGCAGAGAAGTGACTGAAAGTAAGGTGGAACTGACCTTAACTAAAGAAAACCTTTTTAAAGAAAGGGAAAGATGGGTGGATGTTGTGGCAAAGCAGTCTCAAGGCTTCACACCCCCACCACCTCCACGCGGTAATGCAGAATTGCTCACCGTACCTGTTAAGACCCGCCAGTCGGAGCAGGGACTTGCGTCCTCAACAACAACACCTGCACATGGATCACAGGTAAATGGGAATAGCAATGGTGCTAACCTTTCTATTCCAATACCTGAACTCCAGAAGCTTTCTAGATACATTAAACGCTTTGAGCCAGGGCCGTTGGGTTCAATCCATACAAAGACCTACCTAGACTCTCTTGACTTCCAACTGGGTAATTTTCCAAATGCTACTGCTGAGGATAAAATTGCACTGATCAGGCTCACCGCAGACTGGCCTGTATATGCCTTCATTGATCGCCAACCAGACGCCATGAAAACAGATTACAAACTGTTGCGTGATACTCTTATACGAGAGTTCACTCCAAACATGGGGCCTGGTGGCTACCCTGATGCCGAGAAGGTCGTGCAAGGTAAGAAAGAGCATCCACAGGCATATTACCAGAGAATGTTCCAGGCTTTCTTTGGTAATCGCAATGAACCGGGCATGGAGGACGAAGTAGGTTTTAAATACCTTTTCGGTAAAAACCTCCACCCTGATATAAAAGAGTCAGTACAAGTGATGGCTAATTTCAGAGACAAAACCATCAAGGAAATGAAACAATGCGCCGTAAATGTTTTCGAGGCCCGCATGGAATGCAGAACACCCGTAGAGGTGTTCACGAGTGCGAGAGTCGAACCCCAATCGCTGGAACTGGAAGGGACGCGAGCACCAGCTCCCTATCCACCGACAGGCGAAAAGAAACAGACCTTTCAACCCGACAAACCACAAAGTGGGGGTATCCGCTGGAGAAAGAAGCCAGGGTGGCTCAGACAAAACACGGAGGGTGAACAAAAGGATCAAAAGGGGGGTGCGCGTCCAAGGAGTACAGATTATGGGTACAGGGGTAACCCATATAACCAAGGGTGGTCCCAGCAGGAACCCCCGAACCAAGGGCGGTCCCAGAGGGGACCCCCGAAACCAGGGTGGTCCCGGAAGGGACCCCCGAGCCGTGGACCTGCTCCTCCTACCCCTCGAACAGAACAGTCCGAGACAGGAAAAAAGTCGCAAAAGTCCCAGAGGAAAGGCCGTAATTCTCTGTCCCCAGAGGACATGGAGAAATTACGTCGGTTTTTAAAAGATTTGGATGATACAGGCAAGGATAACAAGCCTGGAGTATTGTGCAGCACTGTCGTTGACAGATGCTCAGAGCACACAAATAACAACAATGCCACAGTTGCTGGCAGTCACAAAGATACTGATGGTCAGGTTGCTGACAATCAGGGTAATGACAGTCAAATCATTGACAGTCCAGAATGTGACAGTCAACAAAACATTGACTGTAACCATGACTTCATTGTTACGGAGTCTGAGCAACCCTCGTCAGAGCAAGGGGGGGAAAGCTCACTCACCGCTGAAAGTGGCTCGCCACGAACTGAACAGTCAGACCCATGTGTGTCTGCACTAACAGTACTGATAAATGAAGGTCACACAGTCAGGGGTAGGCGTGATAAACGTCAGAGAAAACCTGGTAAGTTCCTGTGTGACATTATCAGAAAGGGGCCCGCTAAGAAGGCTTACCTGTCCATCACGTTGGAAGGGGTCCTCAGAAAAGAGGCCCTCTTGGATGGTGGGGCAGACATATCCGTTATGTCACCCACACTGTTAGAAGAGCTACGGCTGGCCGCTAACGGTGTTGACAGGGAAATACCCCTCAGAGAATGTGCTATAGTTTTGCAGGGTCTCTCGGAGACGAGTACAACCCTAACAGCTATAGCAATGGTTCACATGCAGATTGGTGTAACGACACTATACCACCCGGTATACGTGTCCACCGTTGACTCATGCCCATTTTTGGTTGGCCAGGACTTTATAAACCGCTTCGACGCGGTTATAGATTATGGCGATCAGTCAATGTGGACCAGAGTGAGTCAACCACTGCCGATCGATATGCCTACACAGAGTAACACTGACCGTCTAACGGCAGGTACCGCGGAAGGCAAAAGGGAATGCTCAGACGAGAGCACAATCCCTGTGGATGAACCTTCAACTACAGGTGAGGCAGTAGAGGCCCAACAAGAGAGCCCCCTCTGCGAGCTGAAACAGTTGGCACTCACTGAACACTACCTACCACAGGTAGTCAATGGTGTTGAGATTCAAGGATCCCACACCGATGATGCTGTTCTGTCCCCTTGGACGGAGAAATCAGCGATCAGCCAAGCTTTCTTTGGAACCTTGGTTAAGAAACAGTTGGGTCTCGGAATGAACAAAAAGGCTTTCCGCTTCTCGTTAGACCCCAACGATAAACAGGTAATGACCGCTAAAGGGATCATTGACCTTAAACTAATCTGGAACCAACGAGAACTGGATCACCCGTTCCTCGTGGTCCCGAACTTACCACATGCAACCTACATAGGCTCCGATATTTTGGTAAGATTAGGTGTCCGAGTGGACGTCAGCAACAATGCACTGTGGTCACTAGATACAGCCACGAAGGACTCTCCTGTGTTAACCACAGAGAACCTTAAGGCTGGACAGACCATTCCAGAGGTCTGCCAGGTTGCTAACAGCCATAACACTGTGGTACCACCTCAGGTTATGAACAAGCCGGTGATGATTCACATCATGAAAGGACAGGCTATTGGAACAAAACAGGCATGCTTTCAACCATCTCCTATGTTTTTCAACTTAGGACTGTCCATGGAGGCCACATGCCAAGTGACCCTCGACGGCAGAACCACGACTGTCGCTGTGTGTAACACGAGCACAGAAGAGGTACTGATCCCAAAACGCTCGCAGCTCGGATGGTTGATCTCTACTGATTTTCATGATTTTGAACTAAGCATTCCATTTCTGGGAGGACTCCCAGAAAACTTGATCCCAAGTCATCATTCGGGGCGAGTCTTGTTCACAAAACCAACACAGGCCATAGCTCTTTTCTCCCCCACTGAGTCCGACCGGGACATTGTCCACAGGTTCGGTTTCAACCAAGGAGAAAGTCTAGGCCCTCAAACTTACAGTGCACTACCTGTTGACAGGTTTTATGACACTGAAGGGGACTCACTGGAGCTCCCCAGAGAACAAGAACCGCTCTCAATTGCTTCACAGATAGACCAGGTGGTCGCTCAGGCCGACGCCTTGAAAACTGATGAAGACAGGGACAAACTTCGCAAAGTTCTGCTAAAATATGAAAAATCATTCTCAACTGACTCGATGGATTGTGGGTTGACCACGCTCCACACAGTGAGCATTCCAACCCCGCCTGATGCTCCACCTGCATTTGTCAGACAATACAAGATTCCTCTGGCAGCACATCAACCTATCAGGGAAATCATTGATGACCTGTTAGGAAAAGGTATCATCCGATACTGTAACAGCACTTACTCTGCGCCTTTATGGCCGGTGTTAAAACCAAATGGTAAGTGGAGACTTACTATAGACTACAGAAAGCTAAACAAACAAGTTCCCTTATCCAGATGGCCTATGACGCAGCTCCAACAGGAGTTGCCCAAGGTCACCAATGGTAAGTACTTTTCGACCCTTGACATCGCCTCTGGTTTTTGGACCATTCCTGTGCGCGACGAGGATCAATACAAACTAGCTTTCACTTTTGGTGGCCGTCAATACACCTTCAATAGGTGTCCCTTTGGCTACGCTAACTCACCTGCAGAGTTCAACATCTTCTTGAACAAAGCATGTCCAGACGCCCGCGAGCGTGGGACACTGATTTATGTGGATGATGTCCTTTTGAGGCAGCCAACACTGGACTCACATCTGGCCGAAATCGACCACGTTCTGAATCAGCTGACAACTGCTGGTGCTAAAATATCACTGTCGAAGTGCCAGTGGTGCAGAACCAAGGTGGACTACGTTGGCCTACTTGTAGGTCCAGACGGAGTACAACCACAGCTGACTCGCACCCAAGGCCTTGACAATCTCAAAGTCCCCACCAATCTCAAAGAACTACAAAGTTTTCTTGGCGTGTGTAACTACTCGAACCAGTTCATAGAGAACTATGCAGACCTTGCAAAGCCACTGACTGAACTCCTAAAGAAAGACGTTCCATTCGTCTGGACTGACAAACAGCAACAGGCAATGGACGCTCTTATAAACAGGATCAAGTCAGCCCCATGTTTAGCCTACCCAGACTACAACAAAGAGTTTTACTTGGAAGTGGGCTTCTCAGCTCATTGCATAAGTGCAGGTCTATACCAAATACACGACAGAGACAAACGTGTAGTAGCCTACGCCAGCAAAACGATGGCAGGCCCCGAGTTGAGATTCTCAGACTGTGAGAAAGCTTTACTGACCACAGTGTGGGCAGTTAAACATTTCTCCAGCTACATTGGTGGACAGAAAATCATTGTGGAAACACAACACCAGCCAGTGACCTTTCTTAACAGTGAACGCATCAGAGATGGTGTGGTGACAAACTCACGTGTTGCAACGTGGCTCATGGCGCTTCAAAGTTTTAACCTAGACATACGTTATGGTCAAAACAAGAAGTCTCATCTGGGGACGGACTTGGCAATCTGCCAGAAGTGTACACAAGATGTACCAGCCACCCAGCCGCCGGTTGAGGTAAAACCCCCAGTAACTGAAGACCCGAATCACCACTTCTTTGATGACAATATCTGCAAAGATATGACAACATTGTACGTGGATGGATCTTCATTCCTCCGCGACAAGATCTGCAGAGCAGGTGTTGGAGGGGTCCTCCTCCAAGACCAAGAGCAGATAACTTTCAGCTACAAATTAGGATCTCAGACTTCTCAGTACGCTGAGATTGCAGGAATCCTAATAGCTCTCCAGATGGTAGTAGAACGCTCCATCAAGACGCTAGTCATCTGCACTGACTCTAACTATGCTCGTTTGAGTTTCGCTTGTCACCTCGCTGTGTGGAAACAGAACGGTTTCCTAACAAGCGACAGAAAAGTGGTCAAACACAAAGAGCTTTTCATAGCGTGTGATCACTTGGTGACATCACACGACTTACAGATCTACTGGAAGAAAGTTCCAGGGCATTCTAGAGTCCCAGGCGATGACAAGTACTACAATGACATTGCAGATTCCTTAGCCAAGAAGGAGCCGACGAAGGTCCTCTATGGTCCTTCGACCCCTCCTGGTTAATCGAGACTCTGCCAACACAACCTTCAGTCAGAGTTATGGCAGTCACACGTGCACAGGCCGCAGCCAGACCTGCTGACAACGCAGTCTCTGTACGACCTGCACTGACTGACCCAGACATCATCCAACTACAGAAGTCGGATCCTGCTATCAACTCCATGATACTGTACCTGACTGATCCGAACAAAAATAGTCCGTCTAAAGACGACCTGGATTCCGATCCAGACCTTAAGGTCCTCTATCAGCTGCGCAAACAGCTAAAACTAATCAAGGGCATCTTAACTTTCGCTCATGGACCAACGTCCTCACCTGTGTTCGTGGTTCCCCATGACCAAAGGGGGGTAATGTTAGTCCATGCCCATGATCTCCCGTCCGCAGGACACAAAGGAGATAAAGCCACGCTGACGGCATTAAAACAAATTGCCTATTGGCCTGGAATGAAAAAGGATGTCAAGGACTACATTGAAGGGTGCGTGGTCTGTGGCCAGTTTCAGCCAACCAGACCACTTCACAGAGCACCACTGCAAAGCAGAGGCATTGCATTCCCATGGTCTGACCTCCAGATCGACTGGGTTGGACCACTCACTAAGAGCTCTAGAGGAAATAAATATTTTCTCACGGTAACCTGTGCATTCACCAAATGGGTAGAATGCCTACCAGCTCCTAACGACACAGCACAAACTACTGCTATGTTGTTAATGAATCATATATTCTCAAGGTTTGGACTTCCCCTTAGGGTGAACTCAGACCAAGGTACACACTTCACAGGTGAAGTGATGAAAGAACTGTGGAAGACGCTAGGCGTCAAGGCCAACTTTCATGTCGGCTACCACCCACAGGCTTCAGGCCAAGTAGAGAGAGCAAACAGAACTGTGGTGAGTATTTTGAAGAAATACGTGGCTGCAAACCACAAGGACTGGGACGTGAAACTCCCTCTGGTCCTCATGGCCATAAGAGCCACTCCACACACATCAACTGGCATCTCTCCCTTCGAGATGATGACCGGTCGACAAATGACTCTCCCTCTACACCTGTTGTACCAACCAGGCGACGCCGCCATGGCGACAGCCTACACTACACAACAATACATGAAAGATTTGAATGTACACCTCAGAAACACTTTTGCTTTCGCCCAGAAAAACCTGGAAAAATCCGCTGAAGGACGCAAGGCGTACTACGACCAGAAGGCCTCTCACAATGAACTCCAAGTGGGAGACAGAGTCTGGTACTATACGTTCGCCCCAGCAACCGGGAAAGGAGAGTCCGGGACCGGAACTCTCGCCCGCAAACTAATGCCCAGGTGGACTGGACCTCATCTGATAACAGACAAAGTGTCCTCAGTCGTCTACGAGATCAAAATCAGCAAAGGCCGTAAAGAGCCAATTGCTAAATGGGTACATCGAAATCAGATCAAACCTTACAAGGCGTTCAATGACTCCACAAAAGACAAAGATCTCACCAACTCACCGACTTCATGGGATAATAAGGTCGTACAAACACAAGTTAGTAAATAAACTAATCAGGTTTAAACTACCATATTTCCCACCCTATAAGTCGCATTGTCCAACTTGAACTTAGAAACGCTAAGTCTAAAACCCACAACAAAAAACTAACCTTAACAACCGTTTAAATCCACGAGATTTGATTTGACCTCGGTCATAAAGTTGAGACCTGTTTTGCTTGTGTGTTGCACTTTGGAATCTGACGACAAGAGTGGGTCGAAGCAGTGAAACGTTGTTTCCTTGTTGTTTAGTCATTACTGTTGTCATTAGTTGAGATACTGTTTGGTTCTGAACACTCCCAGCCAAAAAGGTTTTATATTAACATTGGTTAATGAATGATATGGATTTAACTATGCCAACATGCAGTTCATTTTGTTAAATCGCAATCGTTGAAGAGTCAATGTAGTTTAAAGTTGCTCAAGGTACAATAAACTACACTGGTCTCATAATTTCTAAATTGAACCGATTCGATCGTTTCTATTCTAGATTACCTATTCATTTTGATGAGTCTCGCCATAGACTTCAGAATTTATTAGGAATACCAAATCCTACGTCGTTCGTCTAAAAGACAACAGACATTTAGATCAAACTATATTTCATTTTTATTTTAGTTTAACCTAAACTAAGTAATGAATGGAGGAATAGTTTGGAATTAGAGGCCTTCGTTACAGAAGCCCTCCAAAATTTTATAGGTACAAATCCCTATATCTAATTTTACAGAATTGATCCACCCCTTAATTGGTAATTGTAGCTGATCTAAACCATGATAGCTTACATACCAGGTGCATATAGGTAGGGCCTAATGTAAAATCCCAATCATAAGCCCACCTAAAAAACCACATAATTGCATGACACATAGAACCAGAGTGGCACTGACTGGAAACCAACCAGCCAACAACCTTCGATGTGGGGACCTGCAGCTCCAACGCTTGGTTTTCAACCTTCGTCCAAGGGCCTCCTCCTCTGCGTCAATCGAGGGATCCCCTCTACATGCTGATCAATCAACAAAACTAATCGTTGTGGATTTACTGCTGTGGAATTACCGCTGTGGATTATAAGACTTTGCTTTCCAAGGGATCACAGGCTTTGTTTTCCAGGAGTTAACAGACTTTGTTTTCCAAAGGAGTAAAAGCTTTTCGCAATGGGATTACCTCTGAACAGTATGAAATTTCCAAAAACTTTATGGGATTATAATTTTTGATTTTTCTTTTCCACTTGCTGGATTACTTCAAGATCAAAGACAGTTCAAGGTTTCCTTTCGTGTTGGACCCCATCCCCAAGGACTGGCGATGGCTTCCAAAAGGGGGGAGATGTAATGGACCTACCCAGGGTCAAACTAGGGTTTTCGAACTGTCCAGTGATGACCTTTACTGACCACTCAGTAAAGCAAGACATTTACTACAAAATCATTCATTTAGCTATAATCTGATAAATATAGTCACCAAAAGAGACTATTTCTATCTTTGATTTTATTCTAATGTGATCAAAAGAATAACTTTTGTCATTTTCATGATGTGTGCTTTTAAGCTGTGTCATTCTGTAAGAGTTAAACTGTGTTCACTGCTGTGTTTAAAGGTGAAGCCTTCGGGTCACAGAGACCGGACGGTTTTGTTTAGAAACTCAGAGACAGTCTCATGAGCAGGGCTCCAGCTTTATCTATCTTTTTCCTAAACATTTCTCTCTGCTGCTGCTTGTAACCTTGGGTTTGATAAGACAAATGAACTTGAAATATATTTCTATCAGTATTACATTACACCCACTATGCTCCATTATTTGTATTCACTTAATTCTGCCTTATAATGTGAAATGTGACACTAGGCAGAACGTTTTTCTCTCGGGCTTTGTTTTCACTAGGGAACAGTTACACGCCTGCACATGCAACACACCCAACATTTGATGATTGACATACAGAGCTGATAGCTTGTTGGCTGAGAGGCGGATCACTCACAGAGTAGGGGAAGTTCTAGGGCGGTTCCAAGGCGGTTCGGTTCCAGGATTGGTCCCACGAGGCGATGACGTCATCTAGAGGTATAAAACCGTGGTCCGCCTTCGAAGAGTGTGTGTGTGGACTTGTGCTCGGTGAGAGGTCTGTTGTTGCTGTAAGGTTTATTCTTATATGTACAATAAACCTACATAAAATTTGCACATTCGTTTCAGAGCTTCCTTCAACCTTTTGAATTCGCAACAATTTGGTGACCACCGACGTGGAGAGGTTTGCAGTTTCGTCTGAAACGAGAGATGATTTGGAGGGTTCCCCCCCCCCCACCGCCGACAGAGACGAGCACGCGCGCAGTCAACAGCCGGTGATTCACAGAGGTGAGCAGGACCCCTCTTACACAAAACGTCTGCGTTTGGACACACTAAATTATTTGTTGACTGAGGGCTGTTTGTCTCGAGGTGGGCCAGTGGTTTATACTGTTAGCAGCTAAGAGTAAAAAAAAAAAAACGTGAACTACTGTTGGTATTTCAATTGAATGTGCATTTTTTTTGTGGTTCTTGTACATGTAAGTGAGGTGAAGAGCACAGAAGTTCCACACACGCGTAGGGATAATTTACGGTGCCTTAAGTTTGCCCTTTCCCCCACATCCCACTTCTGCGCTCCGGCCTGTCGGCTGGGAGACACGTTTTCTTTGGACTCCGGGAAACTGTGTAGTCGAGGCTTGATCGTGAACTCCGGGCATCTGTCGCCGTTGAGTCACAGGGCTTTCATCCGATGCACGGTTTTGCCGTATGAGTGGGTTGCCGCTCCGGGTTCACAAGTCGTCGTGCGTGTGATTTAAGTTCGCAGCCGAGACTGTGTTCGCTGTCAGAGTCACATTTTTCTTCCCCTTCCCAGTTAAAGTCGATTACCGTATTTTCCACTGTATAGGTCGCACCCATTCTTTTAAGATAACTTTCTTTTCTTTTTATTATTTTTTGTTTTCTTTTCTCTTTTTTTTCGTGGCTTGCGACCTGTAATCCGGTAGGTACGGTATACACGCAAACAAGGCAACAGGGACAGATTTTTTTCTTTTCATTTTTATTCTCATTTATTGCATTTGTGAGTGTTAAAGTCAGGGAGCCAGAAACCTTCTCTGAGCAGCCATGCACAGGGCAGTTTCGCAGATGCAAGAGGGCTGTCACACGGCCGGTCTCCCCCACTGATTTGTTGCAGTTCCTGCAGATGGGGCTCCCCTCCTCCTTCCCCCCCCCCCGCCGCAGATGGCCTCTGGAGGTTCTGGTCCTGGGACCGGCTTGGAGCTGCTGGCTGGACCTCAGATTTATGGCTTCTAACAAGATAACACTCTCCTGTTCGTGCTTGAC
>JBBPBX010104574.1:0-11709 GCA_038048925.1 Garcialebias charrua
ACAGGACAATGCTGCTAACAGGACAATGCTGCTAACAGGACCATGTTGATAACAGGACCATGCTACCAACAGGACAATGCTGCTAACAGGACAATGCTGCTAACAGGACCATGTTGATAACAGGACCATGCTACCAACAGGACAATGCTGCTAACAGGACAATGCTGCTAACAGGACAATGCTGCAAACAGGATGTTGATAACAGGACCATGCTATGAAGGAATTTCAGTTAAAGACGTGTTCTGAATGACCAGGCATTTCTTAGAAAAAGTAAGGTTTATTGATTAAGACACAGGTTTAAAACAGGATAAACAGAAAATGGGCATTAGGTCAATTCATGTGCACACGAACCAAGCTGCTGGATCGAACCTCTCGCCGTGAAGTCGCTCCAGGAATGCCTAAAGTGTCTCTTTGATACGTGATGTTATGTGGTACCATAAATTGTTTTGGGATTCTGCTGTTGTCCCATTGGTTAAGCCTGATAGTTGCCTTAGCAACGAGATTTATGATCCTGCTCAAGGTCTCCGCTTCCTGACCTTTATCAGTTTGTGTGCTTCTTTGTTTGTGCCAATTCAGAGGAGCAGTTCTAGATTTAAACGAGTTTTGCTTAAGTTTAAACAAGTTATTGTCCTGTGCACCTTGTGTGTGATTAACTAAGTGTGAGCCTGTGTATTGAGCATAACTACATGTATTTCTGATGTGTGTGGTATACTAAAGATGTTTTTGCTGCACGTGTGTCCTCCCCCCTTGGAATGTGTTATGTGCAGCTCTGGTTTGCTTCAAAGAGGTGGCCCGTGGGTCGAGGCCTGCTCCATCAGCTTGGTCCGTGAGATTAATACTGGCACACCTGAACATGTGAAACCCTTTGTGGTTACATGAGAAACACAGTTGCAAATCGAAGCACATCTACTATAGGTTTGATCATGTGAATAATATAGGTTTAATCATAATAACGTGTATAACAGTGATTTATCCTTCATCTCCCTCTCTCGGCCTATCAAAGATAGGCCGCAACCACCAGCAGAGCACCAGGGGCCCCCGCAGAGGAACCCCAACCCAACACACCAGCGAAGGAAAACCACCCACAACAACAAACAAAAAAGAATTAAAATTAAGTCATCAAACCACCAAAATCAACTAATCCTAGTCCAAACCTCCATCCGACTCCAAAACTAAACATCATCCAAACACAAAAACAATAATCAACCGTTGAAAGCCGTAGTGGCCTAATCTACTCAAAAATAAAAATGATAAATGCGGTTCCCCTCTTCGCTCCAACTCCCCAGCTGGGGTCCACCCCCGAGTTCCCCATCCACTCTACAGGTATCTGGACTCCGCCGAATACCTGAGAGCTCCTTCCCCCAGCAGCGAACTGCGCCTGACCTCCATCTGACCCCAGAACCAACCATCCCGACTAACCCCAAACTGACTCCATCATTAAACCCGAAAAACAAGATGAAAACATGAAACCCCCTCCAAACAGCAAGATCATCAGAGAAATAATATAATCAGGACAAAAGCAACACTCTTCCATTCCACACTCAAACACTCCCCACTACTACAGGTATCTGTTGTCTGCCAAATACAGGTGAGTTTGTGCGGCAGGCGACGGTGTGGACCCCGCCTGCACCAAGGGAAACGCCGTCCCAACATCCTCCATTTCCCTGGAAGCAATCATCCTCGAGACTTTTGCCCGTGCACAAGGTGTCACACACCCCATAAATAGGCAGAACAGAACCAAAATAGCTAGTGGCAAGGCCAAAAGCTTGACCAACACCTGAGGCCATGATCCTCTCGTGAACCACGACAGTGCATGCCACAGCCCTGTATGCGCCTCCTCCGTCTGATGCTTCTGAAGCTCCCTCAGATGGCGCAGGGCCGCTGTCACCCTGACCTGTGGATCTGAAGCAGACGCATCAGGTATAAAGGTACAGCAGGTGTTAACATTGATCATCCCACACACACCATTAACAGACGCCTTAAACAAATCCAACAGCAATTTATGATGTAAAGACGCCACACGCAGGGCCCACGGCTCTGCGGAGGTGGTCTCTAACGCCTGCACAGACTCATAAAGGAACATCCCAAAGTGGTAGTCTAAATCTTCCACACGCAACAGGTGATCTCCGACCTTCGACCCCGGGAAGAAGCTACGCTTCCATTCCATTGGGACCTCTGAACCCCAAAAAGACCCGTGCTGACTGACGTCAGAAGTCTTCGACCGTCCCACATAATGAGAACCGTTACTCAAAGACACCAGGTACGACTCGTCTGTAACCGCAACAGGTGCACAGCACCCAGTCCAGTTTGCGGGCAATGTCAGCAGCACCTGATGCCCACACAGCCAGCCCAAAGCCTCGACCGGATACGTGCCATTACTGCCAGGCACACCCATGAATTCCCTACCTGGGTGGTATAGCGCTCGACACCTCCCTTCTGGGAGTGACCCCACCACCACCTGATAAGAGTCCTGATGGTGGACGCGGCGCACACAAACAGGGAACTGTCCACTGGATGGCCACTCCACAAACTGAGCTAACACCATCGGCTGTGATAATGTGCTCAATTTGCACCTTTTAGGCTGACACTGCAGGTGCTCCCTGAAGAATCCTCTGGAGCTGATCTGCAGAACACAGAATGACAACAACCGGTCAAGAGGTTTAACACGCAGTGGCAGCCGTGATTCTGCTACCGGAAGTGGGGTACAGATATAAGATTCGGACGTGTGACGGTTCCTGGCCAGGAACTGTGCATATTTATACCATGAGTTCCTTTGAAAGACTTCAGAGAAATTCATCGACAGAAGATCAGCATCCCGCACCCGTGGCCACACCTCCTGCATGAGGGCATCTCTCCTGTCCCTCTGCTGGGGTACGGATTGATGGCAACTCGGACGACCTGGTATCACACAGAAATACTCCAACACCAAAATGATGGAGACCACAGTTCCTGAGATCCCACCTCCTATCACAAATAATCTGTGATGGCCCCAGGCCATGGTGGACCCACGCCAGAAAACACAGCACCACGTCAACACAGTGCACCCCTGAATGTGATGGTACACTACGAAAACACAAGTAGAATGACCCCCTGTACAGTAAAATCAACAACCCTGGAAAAGAAGACACATAGAATGAATTCAGAGATGAAATTTCAAGAACATGCACAGTTAACAAAATCTTCTTTTGGATCCGGACCTGTAAGGAAACACAGACTCCAAAGGAACACCTCCCACTCCCGACCAGTTTAAATCAGAATTATGGAAGATTTCAGAACCTTAATTCTTCTTTATTTTAGCTGTGAAATCGAGAGATGTAACTTCAAACCCTTGAAAATCATATATGTGTGCATAAGAAGTATGAGTGGATGTATTGACCTTTAATTTTAAGAAAAATACGAACTACTTGAGGTAATACTAACTAATTGATTATGTGTAGTTGTTAGAGAACAGCTAAAGTTTGGCAGCTAAGCTAAATGTAATGCAGTCTAGTATACAACACTCATTAAAGAGTAAGTATGTAATCTAACCTTTAACCTTCACTGTGTGCTTTAAGAGTGATTTTTAAAGTTAAAACCATATGATATCAGTGAATTAGCCAACCCTTGATGATTTCAAAACACAAAACACATACACTTGCAAAATTTCAACTACTTTTCCAGTTCATCTATATTGATTATGTCTTAGGTTTTTAAACTCTGCTCCCTGTTCTCCTCAGATCTTTGTTGGCCACGGCACTCTTCAGGGGCCACGAAGGGCGTCGCTTCGCCACCACCTTACCAATTTTGGGCTGCAAAAAGCTATTATACCCAGCCGGTACTTTGTCCAAATTCCCCGCTCCACTGGTCAAGCAAATTGCCCCGACCCAGATAAGATGGCAGACCCCCCCTCCTCTTCAGGTCCACCTGCTGGGCTCTGCCAGTTGAAGCTGCTGGTTCTTCCTTCTCAAGGCAGGCAGGCCGGACCGGTTTTAAAGGCAAGAACAAAGATGCTTCTCAAGATGACTTCCCACAGCGAGAAGACAGGTGTGTGCAGAATGCTCTTCTCCTCCACGACCCAGAACCCCTCACGGACTGATGACTTCCACGGAAGAGGAAGTGAAGCGAAGCGGCGACAGAACCCCACACCTTCTCGACCACTCTCTCAAGGATGAAGATGCAGGACAGCCCACCTCTCGTGTGGACCACTCCCTCCAGGTGCAAAGCCGACCCCGTCAGCTGTGCAACTCCGACAAAGCTGGCTCCCTCGATGTGATGAGCTTTGAAACCCCTTTTCCGGACCCCTCCCTGGCCGTGGCTTTCCCTCTCTGGCACGCTGCTGGTGATGTGTGCCCCAACAGCTCAGATGTGCTCGCCCACTTGGTGACTCTATCACTTATAGACTCTGAGAAGCCTCCAGGATGTCAGTGGGCCTCCCACCTTCGATCAGGCTTTGTCGCCTCTTGTGCGATGGATTCACCGTTCTGGAGAAGGAAGCTGGACAGACCACCATAAGTCTCACAAAGTACATTTTACATGACATTTCAACAACACACAACCCCTATTTACAGACGTCCTCAGCCCTAAAGCCCCCAAGTTAATTAATTTTAGTCTGTGCACAGATTTCAGCCAAATTCTCAAAAGTGGGCTAAGATATTTGAGGCCTAAATTATTTTTTCCCACTTTCTGTAGATCTGCATTTTTCCTTAAAATGTATACAATCCTCCTATATGAGTTTTGCAGAAATAAAGGAAAAAATGTCTTGGACTGTAACAATTGATTAAAATTTTTAACCGTTTTCTCATCTTCTCTTCTGTTTTTGTTATACCTCTGGTCAGCCAGTGAATATGGCACGTCAACCATAAAATTTCGGACACCTTATACCGTATTAACCTGTCTGTACAACCAATTATTCTCTCATGACCTGGTGTCCTTCCGAATCTGAAATCTTCTTTACTCGCGCGAGCTCCTTGTCCATTCGAGCATCACGCAATAAAGGCACGGCGCATACGTGCACAAATGTTCTGATCAGATAATTAAAATGTGTGCATGCCACCAGCTGAAAAAATTTCCGTTCAACTGAAGCGCATGCACCTGCGCGAGTTTTCCGCATGCTCCTCGAAATCATCTTCTTCTCCGTCTTCTGGATGAGTCCAGTCCGTCCTGCTCCACTTCAGCTCCCTGGTCCTGTTTTCAGGGTCTCTTTTCAGGAGCCGCCACTGGCTTCTGTGTTGGGTCTCCCTTGTAGTTCCAACTGATGTTTCCTGATGTTCCTTTTGCTTCCAAATCAGCCAAACGGTCAAATTTCTGTTGTTCAGTGGGTCTCGGTGTATTAGTGATGTTAAGAAGTGGTGTCATTGCTCCTGTCAGCCTCACTCGTCTCCCTGTGCTGTTCACAACCCTCTCTTGTCCTCTGACTTAGCTTAGTTTGTGCTGCTCTCCAAACTGCACGCAGAGCCTTGCCCTTTGCCCTCTGCGCTAACTTCGTTCTCCTCTTCGCTTCAGGTCCACCAACGTGTCAAAACACTGATCTATCTGTCGCCCTCTGCCAAACCAGCCCCCTCAAAGCTCCGCTCTCCTGTCATAGACCCAACTATCCTCACCGACCACCACTGAAATTTTCTTTTATTTGTCCCTGTGCTCTCCTCACCTTTGAAAACATGTTTCTAATTTATTGACCTCATTGTGCTCACCAGACACCTGCCAATGCCTCCCCTCGAGGAGAAATGCCATTAAATATTTAACCTTAAACCTAATATGAATAATTGAGGTGACACCAATTTTACCTGTGAAAATATTCACAAACTCATTTTCCTGTAGGCCCCGGGATAAGAGCTTTATTTGGTTTTAAAGCCTACTTGGGATGGGGAGAAGCAAACAGACAGAGCCCATAAATCAGTTTTAACCTAAAAATTGTATGACATGCTGGGGCATGTCCTACCTGCTTATGTGTGTCATTAATAATGCCTATTACGTGTGGGTTCACGAGACCTAGGCCTACGCCTGACTCAACCTGATTCAAGCAAGCTAACACCCCAACTGGTCGCTGGAAAGGGTGACTCCAGACAGCTGTTTCGCTTGCTCTTGTCATGTGCATCTGTCCATTGTTCAGATCATGTCTGCTTCAGTGACACGCCCCTTTGTTCGGGTGACTGTCTCAGGGTGCCCCAGGCCCTGGATTAACGTTGTGTTTGATGACTTGGACCTCTGTTTGAGTCCTGGACTGTTCTTTTAGTTCAGGTCTTCGCCTTGAACTGTAGCTGCTTCGCTTTTGGTGTTTCTTAACTGTCTTTGTCCATGCATGAGTGAGAGGTCTGTCTTCCTCCCACTGTGGCAGCTGTTTACACGGAGAGTCACAATGAACCAGAGTAATGTCCGCTTTTCGCATTAAATCATAGTCGAGTCCTACGCGCTGACCACAATCTCGTGATACCAAACATAAGAATATCATATGTATTTTAGTTGAATTCTAGCTCATGGCAAATCACCTTATGTGTGTGATAATAAAGAGATCTGCCTGTCTGTCGCTCCGTTTCCCCCCAGCTTTGTGCTGTTAAGCTGTGAAAGAAAAACAAATTAATCTAACGCCCTTATATTATTAAACCAAAATTCAAAAGCTATATTTGTTTCATTCGGCATTTGTCTCCAACCAAAACACATCTCACAGGGTCTGGTCTGCACAACGGGTTTTTTCACCTCTAATCCAAAGTCCAAAAGCAGGAAAAAATTAAATTTACATCAACTTTAAAGTTCACTGAATCTCACCCCGAAACTGTCTCACTTCTCTCTAGAGCTCTCGTGTTTGCCTAATTGGTGAATTGCTGACCTCTTAAAATTTCTAAAATAAGTTCTTTGCTCTGTGGCTGATTTCAAGATAAATGTTTAATCTCGCCTCACCTTCCTCATCTTCTCTCTGATACTTCCACAACCCCTCTCTGTGGCCCCCCTCCCTTCTCTCTTCTTGGGGCCTGCACTCACTCCCTCCATCTCCTGCCTCCTGTCTTCTTCTCAACTTCCTTGTGTACTTTTCTGTCTCAACTTCCTGTTTGCTCCTTCATCCACTTGCCTTTCACTTTCTGGGTCACCTCATCCCTCTCTGTCTTTGCCTTCCTCCCTTCGGGGGGGCCGTAGCACCCCCTCCCTGTCTCTTCCTCGTAACGTCTTGCAGCTCGCTTTTCTTCCTCTCTCTCATAGTCTCGTGGGCGAGGGGTCAGTGAACCTGGCCACTCCCTTTCTCTTTGCTCACCATCCCAACTGAACCTCTTATCTACGTCACTACGTAAATATTCTACCCTTTGTCTCCGCATCCGATCCTCCATGCTGCTCCCCGCTCGGGCCTGCTCCTCATCCCCACTCTCTTCCTCCTCGTCTCTTCTCTGACCTCTCCTTCTAGGAAACATGGGAAACTGACCGGCAGGCTGAGCAGCAGGAGCAGCCTGAGGGGCCGGAGGCGCGGTGGGACTGACAGCACATGGAGGCGGTGTCATTTTTTCATCTGATGTGGCAGCACTTTCTGTCTCTCCAACATTCTGAACGCTCTGAGCTAACAAAGCGAGCTGTGTGTACACCTCGACTAAATGTTTTTGCTGTTGGTGATTTTTATTAAGTTTCGAACGCTCCCAAAATGATGTACAAATTGTTTGATTAGCTTGTATGCATTCTAATTGCTTTTGCTGTTCCTTCACTTTCGTCCAAACCAATTGGGTAACGTTTTCTGTTGACTTTTCTGATGACCTCACAATTTGTAGGAGCAACGTGTCCAGCTGTCTGGACTTTGGAGAGTTCTCTCCATGCATTATCTTAATGGCCGCCTGAACCCTTATCGTTTGATCCTGTAAAGGTTCCTGTTGTTGGTCCCCTCTCTGCTTAATGTGCGCCATACTCGTCTTTTCAAACATTCACTCAAAAGCTTTATTTTCAATCGTTTCTCCCATGCGCTGAGTTCTCTTGAAAGAACACAGTAAAAAAGTCTGAAAGAATCTGAGGGAACACCTCTGCCTTCAGGCTTCCTACTATGTTAATCAACAGCTCCCCCTAGCGAAAAAAAATTATGGCAGCACCACACATTTACCACTCAGTCATTCAAAGATCCGTTCTTTTTTTTTTCTTTAAACCCCACACTCCTGAGTCGACACAAACATATAACAAAACGAACAATTAAAACATCTAATTTGAATCTAATTGAGATCTCAGGCCTTAAAACGACGATTTACACTAAATCTGGAAGAAATGCGACGCAAAATATTTTAAAAACCTTAAACACGTGTGGCATCAATATGCTTCCGTACACAACCTCTCTGTGGTTGCTTTTTCTCTCTTTCTTTTTCTACAGACCTCCTAGGTCCTCTCTTCCCGGGAGAGTCCACTCCGTTAATCCGCAAGCTTAACGGAAGGCCCCTGGAAGTGTTCACCTCGTTTGTGAACTTCTGCCGACCTCCCCACGTCGTCAGACTTCGGTTACGTATGACCCCCGAAACAAGCGGCCAGCTGTTCTCAGACTCGCGTTTGCGGACGCGAAACAAATCGAACGGCCTCTGCCGGCTACTCGGCGGATCAAACGCACCGGAAGCGCTTTTCCAAACAAGACCGTGAAACAAGACACCTGGACCGGACTCCCCACTTCCAGCACGAGTCAGCCGGAGTGAAACAAGCCCGTCGGCAGCGGCCACTCACAGCTTGAATGGAAACGCTTATCCTCAAACAGTAAGTAATAAAAACTTCGACGTTCGCTTGACCCGTGATTTATTTAAACGAACGTGTGCTCCTCGGCCGCACCAGGCGGGGAGCGGCCTTCGCCCCCCCCCTTGATCCCGAACCGAGCCTGCGCGCTTCTGTTCAAGCTGAAACCTGTGTCTGAGGAAAACCTCTTATAAACTAGTTTAATAGTTTTATTTATCTTCCCAAGAACTCTTTATCACGAGAGAACCGTGGGATCTAAAAGTGCAGTGAATTTGGTTTCGGGGTCAAATTGTTGTTTTGTCTTAAAAACGGTGGCAACTCACCTTATCTTGTCGTTCTTTGGGCCCCTGCACTCTTCAGAACCACGAAGCTCCTCGCCTCTCAGAAGTCCGCCTGGGTCATCACGTCGGGTCGTCACCAAAACTGAAGGAATTTCAGTTAAAGACGTGTTCTGAATGACCAGGCGTTTCTTAGAAAAAGTAAGGTTTATTGATTAAGACACAGGTTTAAAACAGGTTAAACAGAAAATGGGCATTAGGTCAATTCATGTGCACACGAACCAAGCTGCTGGATCGAACCTCTCGCCGTGAAGTCGCTCCAGGAATGCCTAAAGTGTCTCTTTGATACGTGATGTTATGTGGTACCATAAATTGTTTTGGGATTCTGCTGTTGTCCCATTGGTTAAGCCTGATAGTTGCCTTAGCAACGAGATTTATGATCCTGCTCAAGGTCTCCGCTTCCTGACCTTTATCAGTTTGTGTGCTTCTTTGTTTGTGCCAATTCAGAGGAGCAGTTCTAGATTTAAACGAGTTTTGCTTAAGTTTAAACAAGTTATTGTCCTGTGCACCTTGTGTGTGATTAACTAAGTGTGAGCCTGTGTATTGAGCATAACTACATGTATTTCTGATGTGTGTGGTATACTAAAGATGTTTTTGCTGCACGTGTGTCCTCCCCCCTTGGAATGTGTTATGTGCAGCTCTGGTTTGCTTCAAAGAGGTGGCCCGTGGGTCGAGGCCTGCTCCATCAGCTTGGTCCGTGAGATTAATACTGGCACACCTGAACATGTGAAACCCTTTGTGGTTACATGAGAAACACAGTTGCAAATCGAAGCACATCTACTATAGGTTTGATCATGTGAATAATATAGGTTTAATCATAATAACGTGTATAACAGTGATTTATCCTTCAGCTACCAACAGGACAATGCTGCTAACAGGACCATGCTGCCAACAATGCTGCTAACAGGACAATGCTGCTAACAATGCTGCTAACAGGACAATGCTGCCAACAGGACAATGCTGCTAACAGGACAATGCTGCTAAAAGGACAATGCTGCTAACAGGACCATGTTGATAACAGGACCATGCTGCTAACAGGTCAATGGCTGTGTTTCTATTCAGGGGCTGGGTCCTCATGAGTGCGCATTTGTAGGCCGCATACGTCATTGCCCCACGCGGAGGACTGTCCCAATTCGAAGACTCCTCGTCATGCGGCCGAGGAATGCGGCCTACTTCCTGTCGAAATCCAAGGATGCATCCGTGAATCCTTCAAGACGGAGGCTATCCCAGAATTCGTAGCGCCAGCAGAGATTTCGCGGGGGGTAGGACTTTCTGCGTGCAGGGTCGGTACTGCTGCATGTTGTTGAGTCATCAGCTCGTTCAACCTCAGCGCAAGCTGAATCTCATTAAAATTTAACTACAGAAAAGACTAAAAAATATTTGTTAGATGAATATATATTAGTGTTTCTGAGTTTAATGTTTGTTAATAACTGATAACAAATCACCTTATTTTACACGTGAGTAGCAAGGTTTTTCCGAGGGGCGATCTTTTAAAACTCAGAGTGGACGTACAAAACACTAGTTGCCCAGTAGGTCATTGTGTTAAACATTGAGTTGGCACGCAGATCCTTTTCTCAAAAGCTGGTTCGAATCTCACTCGGTACGATTAAAACTTATTTTACGTTTGTCTTTCATTGGATAAAAAAAAAGGAGTTTCACAAACTCCTTTTTAAAAATCTCAGTCCTCATATTTTTATCCAATAAAAGACAAACGTAAAATAAGTTTTAACCGTACCGAGTGAGATTCGAACCAGCTTTTGACAAAAGGATCTGCATGCCAACCCAATGTTTAACCAGTGACCTACTGGGCAACTTGCATTTTATAGGTCCACTCTGAGTTTTAACAGATCGCCGCTCAGAAAATCCTTGCTACGCACGTGTAAAATAAGCTGATTTGTAATCAGTTCAGTAAACTCAGAAACACTAATATATATACATGTATTCATCTAACTAATATATTTTAGCGGCGTCCCTTCTCTTTCCACACACACACCAAGCGGCACACAAGAACTTCTCACCCACTTCAAGAGAACGCCCCACCCACTTCAAGGCCGGCAAACCTGAAGGCTAGACCGTCCCATTTCAGCAGTTTCGTCCAGCCCACTCGGCCTTGTGAGTGCGTGGCCTACTCGGCCCAGCTAGGCTGGGTCCCCATGAATTGAGACACAGTCAATGCTGCTAACAGGACAATGCTGCCAACAGGACAATGCTGCTAACAGAACCATGTTGATAACAGGACCATGCTGCTAACAGGACAATGCTGCTAACAGGACAATGCTGCCAACAGGACAATGCTGCTAACAGAACCATGTTGATAACAGGACCATGCTGCTAACAGGACAATTCTGCTAACAGGAATATTACCCGGTCTTTGTTTGACAGTAAAAAGCGCAAAGACACATGGAAGCAATTTTAGGTAATAGACAAATGCTAGCAGGAATTTAGGAGAATTTCAGAAGTATTTTCAACAAACACAACATCCCAGTACATTTCAATCCCAGCAGAACTCTCAGGCAGAGGCTGGTGCATCCTAAGGACAAAACACCAACACACAAACAGAGTGGTGTAGTGTACGCAGTCCAGTGCAGCGAGGACTGCCCAGACCGCTACATTGGAGAAACTAAGCAGCCCATCCACAGAAGAATGTCCCAACACAGGAGAGCAACCTCCTCTGGACAAAACTCAGCTGTTCACCTCCACCTCACGGACAAGGGAC
>JBBPBX010104576.1:0-11709 GCA_038048925.1 Garcialebias charrua
ATGCCTTGTTGGCATTCACACAATAAATATAAACACAATCACTATAGTGTGAATGCCTATGTGGCATTCACACAACTAGATTGCATTTCCTGAGAAAATGCATGTGTGAATGCCAAAATGGCCGCTTCACCTATTTTGCATGTTCAATCAAAACGGCCGCTTCACCTAATATGCTTGTTAAATCAAAATGGCTACCTCACCTACTTTAATTGTAGAACCAAAATGGCAACAATACATGCATTGACTTACTTTGCAAGGCAAGTAACTGCCTTGTATATTGAACCAAAATGGCGGCCTCACCTAATTTGCATGTTCAATCAAAATGGCTGCTTCACCTAATGTATGTTAGAGATGGTCCATAGCTACAACCTCACCAAATTTCAGCTCTCTATGAATAAAGATGGCTGAGTTAAAGCCATTTGAAAGTAACATTGGCAGCCATCAGCTGAAATTGGTCAAAAACAGCTGAACAACAGCTAAAACAAGCAGAAAATATCTTAAATTACCAGAAGGAAGTTGGTAGAACATGGTTTTGCTGAATTAGGCTGAAAAAAGTTGGATTGATTAAAAAAAATTGTTGAAATAGCTGAAAAAGCTGAAATTTGCATAAACAGCTAAATAGTAGCTAAAATAGCAAAAATATCTTAATCTTTCAAAAATTTGCTGAAAGGAGCATAATGATCATAAGTCAGAAGAAGTACAAAAATGTTGAAGTAAGCTGCATAAAGCTGAAAAGAGCGCAAAGCAGTTGAAGAAACAGCTGAAATTAGCTGAAAGTAGCCGAATATTTTTAAAAAATGTACAAGGAAGCTGAAGGAAGCTGAGTTGGTCCAAAATGTGAAAGGAGTAGTGAAATATTGTAATGAGTTCCAAAGATATCAAGGATGTAAAATGAGCTCATTGAGTTCATTTGAGCTCCATTCATTTTCAATGGGAAAAAAATGGCCGAAAAGGCTGAATATTTCAAAAAGCTAAAGTTGCACCAATACCAAAAGTCATAGCCATCATGTCCTGAATGAGCTGAACATTTTGATATATGAATTGTTGAAATAGCACAAAAACTGTAGGAGGAGTAGCGTGCCAAAAAACGTACGGAATCAGGATAGTAACAGATGTAATTGTAACACTAGATTGCATTTCCTGAGAAAATGCATGTGTGAATGCCAAAATGGCCGCTTCACACAACTTGCATGTTCAATCAAAATGGCCGCTTTACCTAATGTGCTTATTAAATCAAAATGGCTAAATTGCCTACTTAAATTGTAGAACCAAAATGGTAACAATACATGCATTGACTTACTTCGCAAGGCAATTAACTACCTTGTATATTGAACCAAAATGGCCACTTCACCTAAATTGCATATTCAATCAAAATGGCCGCTTCACCTAATGCATGATAAAGAATGTCCATAGCTACAACCTCACCAAATTTCGGCTCTCTATGAATAAAGATGGCTGAGTTAAAGCCATTTGAATGTAGCGTTGGCGGCCATCTTGGATTTTTACAGTTTTTTAATGTTTTACTTTGTCGGCCATCTTGGATTTTTGATTTGGATTCCGTACATGATAGATAATGCCCTCAGCTACAACCTCACCAAATTTCGGCTCTCTATGTATAAAGATGGCCGAGTTAAAGCCATTTGAAAGTAGCATTGGCGGCCATCTTGGATTTTTGATTTTGATATAGCATTTGATAGGAAACATTCTCAGCTATCACTACACCAAGTTTCAGCTCAATATCACTAAAATTGACCATTTTATAGTATTTTCACTTTTTTGCATTGTCGGCCATCTTGGATTTTTGATTTGGATTCCATACATGATAGATAATGTCCTCAGCTACAACCTCACCAAATTTCAGCTCTCTATGTATAAAGATGGCTGAGTTAAAGCCATTTGAATGTAGCGTTGGCGACCATCAGCTGAAATTGAACAAAAACAGCTAAATATTATCTAATATATCAGAAATAAGCTTAAATCAGAAGAAGCAATTAGTAAGAGCCTAATTGGGAATAATCTGAAACATCTTAAACAATCTGAAATCTGAAATAATCTGAAATAAGCCAAAAAAGTGGAAATTATCTGAAAAAAGCTTAAGATAGCATAAACAGCTGAATATTATCTAAAGTAGCAGAAATAAGCATCAATTATCTGAAGTAATTAGAAATAGCATAATTGTGAATAATCTGAAATATCTGAAACAATCTGAAATCTGAAAAAATCTGAACTAAGCAGAAATAAGTTAAATAAAGTTGAAATTATCTGAAAAAAGCTTAAGATAGCAAAAACAGCTGAATATTATCTGAAATAGCAGAAAGAAGCTTAAATGTCTTAGAAATTAGTAGAGAGAGTACAGTTTTGCAGAATTAGGCTGGAAAAAGTTGAAAGGAGTTCAAATAATGTGGAATTTGTTGAAACAAGCCTAAATCAGCATAAAAACAGCTTAATAGTAGCTAAAATAGCAGAAGAAGCTGAAACTAGCAGAAATAAGCACAAAGCAGCATAATCTGAAATATCTAAAACAATCTGAAATAGTAAAAAATCTGAAATAAGCAGAAATAAGCAAAATAAAGTTGAAATTATCTGAAAAAAGCTGAAATTGGCCAAAAACAGCTGAACAACAGCTAAAACAAGCAGAAATAATCTTAAATTACCAGAAGGAAGTTGGGCGAGCATGATTATGTTGATTTAGGCTGAAAAAAGTTGGATTGATTAAAAAAAATTGTTGAAATAGCTGAAAAAGCTGTAATTTGCATAAAACAGCTAAATAGTAGCTAAAATAGCTAAAATGTCTTAATCTTTCAAAAAATATCTGAAAGGAGCATAATGATCTGAAATTAGCAGAAATAAGTCAGTAGAAGTACAAAAATGTTGAAGTAAGCTGCATAAAGCTGAAAAGAGCGCAAAGCAGTTGAAAAAACAGCTGAAAGTAGCTGAAAGTAGCTGAATTTTTTTAAAAATTTTGTACAAGGAAGCTGAAGGAAGCTGAGCTAGTCCAAAATGTGAAAGGAGTAGTGAAATATTGTAATGAGTTCCAAAGATATCAAGGATGTAAAATGAGCTCCATTCATTTTCAATGGGAAAAAAATGGCCGAAAAAGCTAAATAATTCAAAAAGCTAAAGTTGCACCAATACCAAAAGTCATAGCACCCATGTCCTAAATGAGCTGAACATTTTGATATATGATTTGTTGAAATAGCACAAAAACTGTAGGAGGAGTAGCGTGCCAAAAAACGTACGGAATCAGGATAGTAACCGGAATAAGTTTAATAATAATAATAAATATAAACAGAATCACTATAGTGTGAATGCCTATGTGGCATTCACACAACTAGATTGCATTTCCTGAGAAAATGCATGTGTGAATGCCAAAATGGCCGCTTCACCCAACTTGCATGTTCAATCAAAATGGCCGCTTTACCTAATGTGCTTATTAAATCAAAATGGCTAACTTGTCTACTTAAATTGTAGAACCAAAATGGTAACAATACATGCATTGACTTACTTCGCAAGGCAATTAACTGCCTTGTATATTGAACCAAAATGGCCACTTCACCTAATTTGCATATTCAATCAAAATGGCCGCTTCACCTAATGCATGATAAAGAATGTCCATAGCTACAACCTCACCAAATTTCGGCTCTCTATGAATAAATATGGCTGATTTAAAGCCATTTGAAAGTAGCATTGGTGGCCATCTTGGATTTTACAGTATTTTTAATGTTTTGCTTTGTCGGCCATCTTGGATTTTTGATTTGGATTCCGTACATGATAGAGGATTCCCTCAGCTACAACCTCACCAAATTTCGGCTCTCTATGTATAATGATGGCTGAGTTAAAGCCATTGAAAGTAGCGTTGGTGGCCATCTTGGATTTTACAGTATTTTTAATGTTTTGCTTTGTCGGCCATCTTGGATTTTTGATTTGGATTCCGTACATGATAGAGGATTCCCTCAGCTACAACCTCACCAAATTTCAGCTCTCTATGAATAAAGATGGCTGAGTTAAAGCCATTTGAATGTAGCGTTGGCGGCCATCTTGGATTTTTACAGTTTTTTAATGTTTTACTTTGTCGGCCATCTTGGATTTTTGATTTGGATTCCGTACATGATAGATAATGTCCTCAGCTACAACCTCACCAAATTTCGGCTCTCTATGTATAATGATGGCTGAGTTAAAGCCATTTGAAAGTAGCGTTGGCGGCCATCTTGGATTTTTGATTTTGATATGGCATTTGATAGGAAACATTCTCAGCTATCACTACACCAAGTTTCAGCTCAATATCACTAAAATTGACAATTTTGTGGTATTTTTACTTTTTTGCATTGTCGGCCATCTTGGATTTTTGATTTGGATTCAATACATGATAGAGGATGTCCTTAGCTACAACCTCACCAAATTTCAGCTCTCCATGTATAAAGATGGTCGAGTTATAACCATTTGAAAGTAACGTTGGCGGCCATCAGCTGAAATTGGTCAAAAACAGCTGAATATTATCTAAAATAGCAGAAATAAGCTTGAATTAGCAGCAGGATTTAGTAAGAGCTTAATTGGGAATAATCTGAAACATCTTAAACAATCTGAAATCTGAAATAATCTGAAATAAGCAAAAAAAGTGGAAATTATCTGAAAAAAGCTAAAGATAGCATAAACAGCTGAATATTATCTAAAATAGCAGAAATAAGCTTAAATTATCTGAAGTAATTAGAAATAGCATAATTGTGAATAATCTGAAATATCTGAAACAATCTGAAATCTGAAAAAATCTGAACTAAGCAGAAATAAGCAAAATAAAATTGAAATTATCTGAAAAAAGCTTAAGATAGCAAAAACAGCTGAATATTATCTGAAATAGCAGAAAGAAGCTTAAATGTCTTAGAAATTAGTAGAGAGAGTACAGTTTTGCAGAATTAGGCTGGAAAAAGTTGAAATGAGTTCAAATAATGTAAAATTTGTTGAAACAAGCCTAAATTAGCATTAAAACAGCTTAATAGTAGCTAAAATAGCAGAAGAAGCTGAAACTAGCAGAAATAAGCACAAAGCAGCATCATCTGAATAATCTAAAATATCTGAAACAATCTGAAATCTGAAAAAATCTGAACTAAGCAGAAATAAGCAAAATAAAGTTGAAATTATCTGAAAAAAGCTTAAGATAGCAAAAACAGCTGAATATTATCTGAAATAGCAGAAAGAAGCTTAAATGTCTTAGAACTTAGTAGAGAGAGTACATTTTTGCAGAATTTGGCTGGAAAAAGATTGAAATGAGTTCAAATAATGTGGAATGTGTTGAAACAAGCCTAAATTAGCATAAAAACAGCTTAATAGTAGCTAAAATAGCAGAAGAAGCTGAAACTAGCAGAAATAAGCACAAAGCAGCAGAATATGAAGTATCTGAAACAATCTGAAATTGAAAAAAATCTGAAATAAGTAGAAATAAGCAAAATAAAGTTGAAAATATATGAATAAAGCTAAAATTTGCCAAAAACAGCTGAACAACAGCTAAAACAAGCAGAAACAATCTTAAATTACCAGAAGGAAGTTGGTAGAGCATGGTTTTGCTGAATTAGGCTGAAAAAAGTTGGATTGATTAAAAAAAATTGTTGAAATAGCTGAAAAAGCTGAAATTATCATAAAACAGCTAAATAGTAGCTAAAATAGCTAAAATATCCCAATCTTTCAAAAATTATCTGAAAGGAGCATAATGATCTGAAATTAGCAGAAATAAGTCAGTAGAAGTACAAAAATGTTGAAGTAAGCTGCATAAAGCTGAAAAGAGTGCAAAGCAGTTGAAAAAACAGCTGAAATTAGCTGAAAGTAGCTGAAATATTTTTAAAAAAATGTACAAGGTAGCTGAAGGAAGCTAAGCTGGTCCAAAATGTGAAATGAGTAGTGAAATATTGTAAAGAGTTCCAAAGATATCAAGGATGTAAAATGAGCTCCATTCATTTTCAATGGGAAAAAAATGGCCGAAAAGGCTAAATATTTCAAAAAGCTAAAGTTGCACCAATACCAAAAGTCATAGCCGGAGTGTCCTAAATGAGCTGAACATTTTGATATATGCATTGTTGAAATAGCACAAAAACTGTAGGAGGAGTAGCGTGCCAAAAAACGTACGGAAACAGATAGTAACCGGAATAATAATAATAAATATAAACACAATCACTATAGTGTGAATGCCTATGTGGCATTCACACAAATATAAACACAATCTACTATAGTGTGAATGCCTTGTTGGCATTCACACAACTAGAAAAACCGCATTTCCTGCGAAAATGCACGTGTGAATGCCTTAGCGCCGCTCCGCCCTTCTCGTGGCGACCGCGGGAAGTCGAGCTGGTCCATCCCGAAACACTCTCGTGCCTTTCCCGTACCCGTTCGGCACCCAATGCGTGCACTCAATTTGGTCCACATTCCAAAATGGCCGCCTTCCCATTTATCGTACAACGTTGACGCCAGATGTTTTTCTGTGCGTCTTGGTGAATTGGACAAGCGTACCAAATTTCATGATCCTACGTGAAACTAAGGCCAATGCGGAGGGTAGTTTGAAATTTTCTAGGTGGCGCTCTTGAGCCGTTTCTTTTGAAATTTTGGCCACGCCCCCAAAATATGTAATTTTTCACCAGTCCTGACGAGTCTGCCAAATTTGGTGAGTTTTGGGATATGATAAAGCCCCAAAAGGCCAAACGTATTGTGACGGCGTTACGTCTGATTCGCCACATCGCCACGCCCACATGCTCCACCCAAAACAACCAGTCGTGGAAAGCTTGTTACAGCAACATGTCTTTGGTCACTGGACAGACCATCACGCTGATTAGGTAACAGGTGTCCGATCGGGACGTTCAATGTACAACTGTACACTTCCTGTTGTGAGGGGGCGTGGCTTAATTAATGTCATGATTTGACCATTCAGTATTGCAGGGGACCGGATGTGGGTCAATCACTGAAGGTTTGATGTATTAGACGGTTTTCGTGTTGGTGCTATTAGTGTTTCGTTTGCGATGGCGTTACGTCTGATTCGCCACATTGCCACGCCCACATGCTCCACCCAAAACGGTCAGTGTTGGAAAGCTTGTTACAGCAACATGTCTTCGGTCACTGGACAGACCGTCACGCTGATTAGGTAACAGGTGTCCGATCGGGACGTTCAATGTACAACTGTACACTTCCTGTTGTGAGGGGGCGGGGCTTAAATAATGTCATGATTTGACCATTCAGTATTGCAGGGGACGGGATGTGGGTCAATCACTGAAGGTTTGATGTATTAGACGGTTTTCGTGTAGGTGCTATAAGTGTTTCGTTTTTCATGGCGAGATGCCTAACTTTGAGGCCAGGCCACGCCCCTTCATAATATATGAAAACGTGAGGTTTTGATATTTTTTTACTCCCCCATGTCTGAGTGATGAGTCTGCCAAATTTGGTAAGATTTAGGATATGATAAAGCCTCCAAACGGCCATTTCATTTTAGCTCCATTCATTTTCAATGGGAAAAAGATGGCCGAAAAGGCTGAATATCTCAAAAAGCTAAAGTTGCAGCATTACCAAAAGTCATAGCCGGATTGTCCTAAATGAGCTGAACATTTTGATATATGAATTGTTGAAATCGCACCAAAACTGTACGAGTAGTTACATGCCAAAAAACGTACGGAATGAAGATAGTAACTATAACTAGAAAAACCGCATTTCCTGCGAAAATGCACGTGTGAATGCCTTAGCGCCGCTCCGCCCTTCTCGCGGCGACCGCGGGAAGTCGAGCTAGTCCACCCTGAAACGCTCTCGTGCCTTTCCCGTACCCGTTCGGCACCTAATGCACGAACCCAATTTGGTCCACATTCCAAAATGGCCGCCTTCCCATTTATCGTACAACGTTGACGCCAGAGTGTTTTCTGTCCGTCTTGGTGAATTGGACAAGTGTACCAAATTTCATGATCCTACGTGAAACTAAGGCCAATGCGGAGGGTAGTTTGAAATTTTCTAGGTGGCGCTCTTGAGCCGTTTCTTTTGAAATTTTGGTCACGCCCCCAAAATATGTAATCGTTCACCAGTCCTGATGAGTCTGCCAATTTTGGTGAGTTTGGGGATATGAAAAAGCCCCCAAAATGCTATTTCATTTTAGCTCCATTCATTTTCAATGGGATAAAAATGGCCGAAAAGGTCGCCTTTCCTTTCATCGTACAACGTTGGTGCCAGAGGGTTTTCTGTGCGCCTTGGTGAATCGGGGAGGTGTACCAAATTTCATGATCCTACGTGAAACTAAGGCCAATGCGGAGGGTAGTTTGAAATATTCTAGGTGGCGCTCTTGAGCCCTTTCTGTTGCAATTTTGGCCACGCCCCCAAAATATGTAATTTTTCACCAGTCCTGACGAGTCTGCCAAATTTGGTGAGTTTTGGGATATGATAAAGCTCCCAAAAGGCCAAACGTATTGTGACGGCGTTACGTCTGATTCGCCACATCGCCACGCCCACATGCTCCACCCAAAACGGTCAGTGTTGGAAAGCTTGTTACAGCAACATGTCTTTGGTCACTGGACAGACCGTCACGCTGATTAGGTAACAGGTGTCCGATCGGGACGTTCAATGTACAACTGTACACTTCCTGTTGTGAGGGGGCGTGGCTTAATTAATGTCATGATTTGACCATTCAGTATTGCAGGGGACCGGATGTGGGTCAATCACTGAAGGTTTGATGTATTAGACAGTTTTCGTGTAGGTGCTATTAGTGTTTCGTTTGTGACGGCGTTACGTCTGATTCGCCACATGCCACGCCCACATGCTCCACCCAAAACGGTCAGTGTTGGAAAGCTTGTTACAGCAACATGTCTTCGGTCACTGGACAGACCGTCCCGCTGATTAGGTAACAGGTGTCCGATCGGGACGTTCAATGTATAACTGTACACTTCCTGTTGTGAGGGGGCGTGGCTTAATTAATGTCATGATTTGACTATTCAGTATTGCAGGGGAGTGGTTGTGGGTCAATCACTGAAGGTTTGATGTATTAGGCAGTTTTCGTGTAGGTGTTATTAGTGTTTCGTTTTTCATGGCGAGATGCCTAACTTTGAGGCCAGGCCACGCCCCTTCAGCATATATGAAAATGCGAGGTTTTGATAATTTGTTACTCCTGCATGTCTGAGTGATGAGTCTGCCAAATTTGGTGAGTTTTAGGGTATGATAAATCCCCCAAAAGGCCATTTCATTTTAGCTCCATTCATTTTCAATGGGAAAAAAATGGCCGAAAAGGCTTAATATTTCAAAAAGCGCAACTTGCAGCATTACCAAAAGTCATAGCTGGATTGTCCTGAACGAGCTGAACATTTTGATATATGAATCGTTGAAATGGCACAAATACTCTAGGAGGAGTAGGACGTCAAAAAACGTACGGACGGAAGATAGTAACATATAAGAATAATAATAATAATAATAAATATAAACACAATCTCTATAGTGTGAATGCCTTGTTGGCATTCACACAATAAATATAAACACAATCTCTATAGTGTGAATGCCTTGTTGGCATTCACACAACTAGAAAAACCGCATTTCCTGCGAAAATGCACGTGTGAATGCCTTAGCGCCGCTCCGCCCTTCTCGTGGCGACCGCGGGAAGTCGAGCTAGTCCACCCTGAAACGCTCTCGTGCCTTTCCCGTACCCGGGGCGTGGCTTAATTAATGTCATGATTTGACCATTCAGTATTGTAGGGGACCGGTTGTGGGTCAATCACTGAAGGTTTGATGTATTAGACGGTTTTCGTGTAGGTGCTATTAGTGTTTCGTTTTTCATGGCGAGATGCCTAACTTTGAGGCCAGGCCACGCCCCTTCAGCATATATGAAAATGCGAGGTTTTGATCATTTGTTACTCCTGCATGTCTGAGTGATGAGTCTGCCAAATTTGGTGAGTTTTAGGGTATGATAAAGCCCCCAAAAGACCATTTCATTTTAGCTCCATTCATTTTCAATGGGAAAAAAATGGCCGAAAAGGCTTAATATTTCAAAAAGCGCAACTTGCAGCATTACCAAAAGTCATAGCTGGATTGTCCTGAACGAGCTGAACATTTTGATATATGAATCGTTGAAATGGCACAAATACTCTAGGAGGAGTAGCGTGCCAAAAAACGTACGGACGGAAGATAGTAACTATAACTAGAAAAACCGCATTTCCTACGAAAATGCACGTGTGAATGCCTTAGCGCCGCTCCGCCCTTCTCGCGGCGACCGCGGGAAGTCGAGCTGGTCCACCCCGAAACACTCTCGTGCCTTTCCCGTACCCGTTCGGCACCCAGTGCGTGCACTCAATTTGGTCCACATTCCAAAATGGCCGCCTTCCCATTTATCGTACAACGTTGATGCCAGAGGGTTTTCTGTGCGTCTTGGTGAATTGGACAAGTGTACCAAATTTCATGATCCTACGTGAAACTAAGGCCAATGCGGAGGGTAGTTTGAAATTTTCTAGGTGGCGCTCTTGAGCCGTTTCTTTTGAAATTTTGGTCACGCCCCCAAAATATGTAATTGTTCACCAGTCCTGATGAGTCTGCCAATTTTGGTGAGTTTTGGGATATGAAAAAGCCCCCAAAATGCTATTTCATTTTAGCTCCATTCATTTTCAATGGGATAAAAATGGCCGAAAAGGTCGCCTTTCCTTTCATCGTACAACGTTGGTGCCAGAGGGTTTTCTGTGCGCCTTGGTGAATCGGGGAGGTGTACCAAATTTCATGATCCTACGTGAAACTAAGGCCAATGCGGAGGGTAGTTTGAAATATTCTAGGTGGCGCTCTTGAGCCGTTTCTGTTGCAATTTTGGCCACGCCCCCAAAATATGTAATTTTTCACCAGTCCTGACGAGTCTGCCAAATTTGGTGAGTTTTGGGATATGATAAAGCTCCCAAAAGGCCAAACGTATTGTGACGGCGTTACGTCTGATTCGCCACATCGCCACGCCCACATGCTCCACCCAAAACAACCAGTCGTGGAAAGCTTGTTACAGCAACATGTCTTCGGTCACTGGACAGACCGTCACGCTGATTAGGTAACAGGTGTCCGATCGGGATGTTCAATGTACAACTGTACACTTCCTGTTGTGAGGGGGCGTGGCTTAATTATTGTCATGATTTGACCATTCAGTATTGCAGGGGACCGGATGTGGGTCAATCACTGAAGGTTTGATGTATTAGACTGTTTTCGTGTAGGTGCTATTAGTGTTTCGTTTGTGACGGCGTGACGGCTGATTCGCCACATCGCCACGCCCACATGCTCCACCCAAAACGGTCAGTGTTGGAAAGCTTGTTACAGCAACATGTCTTCGGTCACTGGACAGACCGTCCCGCTGATTAGGTAACAGGTGTCCGATCGGGACGTTCAATGTATAACTGTACACTTCCTGTTGTGAGGGGGCGTGGCTTAATTAATGTCATGATTTGACCATTCAGTATTGTAGGGGACCGGTTGTGGGTCAATCACTGAAGGTTTGATGTATTAGACGGTTTTCGTGTAGGTGCTATTAGTGTTTCGTTTTTCATGGCGAGATGCCTAACTTTGAGGCCAGGCCACGCCCCTTCAGCATATATGAAAATGCGAGGTTTTGATCATTTGTTACTCCTGCATGTCTGAGTGATGAGTCTGCCAAATTTGGTGAGTTTTAGGGTATGATAAAGCCCCCAAAAGACCATTTCATTTTAGCTCCATTCATTTTCAATGGGAAAAAAATGGCCGAAAAGGCTT
>JBBPBX010104577.1:0-11709 GCA_038048925.1 Garcialebias charrua
CACGCTGCATATTTTGTTTTTTATATTCATTCATTCAAAATAAAAAAAGTTAATCAGAATAAAAAGGGGAAAAAAAACATTGAATGGAAAGGTGCAGAAAGAAGAAAAAAATGTTATATCTGCCCCTTATTTAAAATTACAAAATAACTACAAACAATAACCTTCACTTGAACAATCTCTAAACTGAAAACGATTAAAAAAAAACTTCAGGTATCCTTCACCTGCACTATATCATCCCAACAACTTTAATTTAATCATATTTTAAAACATATACATGTAAATAGTTTTAGAAATATCTATGGTGACATCAAGTCAACTCCACAATCGTATTCCCTGAGTTACAACTCAGCTCCTTCAGACTAGTTCTAAATGGAGGTTTTTACAAACATTTCCATTCTCTTAAAGCTTCAGTATGTAGCTTATTTTATAAACATATTTCTTCACTCTGTCACTACCTCCTGACAGACTGATGTTAGCCAGGTAATCTCTGAAAAAAATAAAAAAAATATTGTCCCCTTGCTTCTCCAGGTGGTAAATAAGCATTTCTAAAAAGAAAAGGTGACACGCCATTTTCCAGCCAATAAAAACAGAGTTTTTAATCAGCCAATAAAGAGCTGCGTTCCAGTTGTCCTCAACAGAGCTTCTCACGCCCCAACCCACGCCCCCACCTGTCCCAGCCCCAGCGCCGCGCACGTTCTCGTTCAAAGGATTGGAAAGCGATGCAGGACTGTTTTGTATGTCACACAAATGTATTAAATTCCCCTTCTTAATCCCTGATCAGGACTTCCAAAAGTCAAATAATCGCTTCATCCACCGCTCTGTACCGCTCCCTCTGCCGACTGCAATGAATGAGGAAGTGAAATTGTCACGAGTGAATAAAAGTAGGGTTCAACGTGGCTGCCAGAGGCTCTGAAGATTTCCTGGTGTGCTGGACTAGCGCTCAATGGTTTTATTTTATTTTTTTAGAAGGTTTTATTAACATATAAACACAGAATATCGCAGCGTCTCCGACAAGACTGCAGCAGGGGGCGGAGCAGATCTCAAGTTCACAGACCACGGACTGTGGCTCCCCTCAGAGCCATATATGGCTCTGAGGGGGAGGGAGCAGAATGCTTTTCCTTGTTGAAATTTTTTCTAAGTGTTTTGATCATACAGAAATCGCAGATAGCAGCTGTAAGGTTATAATGACTCTAAGAAATTTTTATTTAATGTTTGGGGATATTTTTATGAACTTTATACATGACTTGTAAAATACTATGTTCAACCAAATCATAAAATTTTAATAATTTCAACTGATTAAATAATATATTTGTTGGGTGACCATAGCACTTCCTAATAATTCTTATAGCTCTTTTTTGTAAAATAAAAATAGGATTTGTAATTGGATTGTATGTTTTTCCCCAAACTTCAATACATTAGATTAAATATGAAACAATCATTACATTATACAATATACACAAAGCTTTGTCATTCAAAAACTATTTTACTTTATACAGTAATGTAATTGGTTTTACAGTATTTTTATTCTTAAGTAATTTACATGAGATTTCCATGTCAGCTTCTCATCAATGACACCCAAAAGTTTTAATTATGAATTTCAATGCTGTAAATTTTAAAGTTGTTTAAAGTTAAAACTATTAATATTGACAAAGTTGAGAATTTTATGGCAAGAAAGTTCATTCTCAATAATCCAGGTACGAAATCCAATAATTCTCAGTCGGGTCATTTGGACAGTTTCTTTTTTATAGAAACTGGAAGGAGGGTGAAACGTTTCTATAAAAAAAGAAACTGTCCAGATAACCCGACTGAGAATTGTTGGGTTGAGAATTTTTTGTTTATTTGATGGAGATTTCAATTTTTTTGAAGGCTTAATACAAATAAAAGGTGAACATGAATTTATTTGTACAGTTTATAGTTTTTCTGAGGTTTTTATATTGTTTACCATATTCGCCGTTGTAAAATACGCACCGGTGTTTAATACGCTTTGTCCAATTATTAACAATACTGCAAACAAGAAAAAAGCGTGAATTATACGCTTCGGTGTTTAATACGCGTCATCGCCACGCGACGCGTCAGCGCCTCATTTGCCCTAATTAAGATGGCGGCGACAGAAGCAAGCGAGTACGAAGAACTTCACAAGGAAACACGGTAAAAACAATTATTTCTTTGCGAGAAAAAATATATTTCTTAGCTGACTTTATAGTAGACATGCTCCTGAGCTTAACGAAATGTTCAAATCAGCTGGACAAAAAAAAAAGTTTGCCGAATTTTAGGCAGGCGGGTCGGACGCTTTGTTTCTTTAAATTTAGCTAAATAAACGCTTAAAAAATATATTAGCTGACTTTATAGAAGACGTGCTCCTGAGCTTAACAAAATGTTCAAATCAGCTGGATTTTTTTTAAAAAGTTCGCCGAATTTTAAGCAGGCGGTTCGGACGCTTTGTTTCTTTAAATTTAGCTAAATAAACGCTTAAAAAAATATTTCTTACCTGACTTTATAGCAGACAGTCCCCTGAGCTCAACCAAATGTGAAATCAGCTGGATTTAAAAATCTGCGGTGTGGTTTATGAGTGGTATCTTGCAAACAAAAACAGCGAACCTCACAGCTAAGCTAAAATGCAGCTACCGGTACACCCGGAGTAAGGAGCAAGGGGCGGGCAGCCACAGAGTCAGTCCGACCAGAGGAGGCTTTTTTCGGACACATGAACTAGAAACGTCTGGAAGTGGCCCTCCTCTTCGCTCTCTGAGTCCTCTGCTGTTGCCCATACCGCCCATAGCGACCGAAACTGGTACTGCCACATTTTTGCTCAAAATGTAAAACGGCGAATCAGAGCGAAAAATGGGTCTAAAAATATGGGAAAAAAATCCATAATTAATACGCTTCTGTTATTAATACGCAGGACAGTCAAATGAGCAAAAAACCCGCGTGTTATAGACCGGTTTTTACGGTATATAGATATCGAATTATATCGATATCGACCAAAATTAAGAAATATTTTGTGACAAAAGTTTTGGCTATATCGTCCAACCCTACTTGAATGTGAACAAAACAAAGGAGATGATTGTAGATTTCAGGAGAAACAGGGACAGTTCCAACTCTATTTTCATTTAACCTTTATTTAAGCAGGTTAATCCCGTTGAGCCTCGAGGACTCATTTACAAGACAGACCTGGTTTCAACAAAGAATGATGACAACAATGGACAACAGTGACAACAATAGACGATCATAAAAGAGGCATACAGATTTTTTTTAAACGAGACAAAAAATAAGATGGCAAAAAAAAAGTAGTGAAAACAGCTAGAATATAATATGAATGTAGAAAACTAAAAGCAGGAACATGTCTGCATTGGTTCTTGCCAGAAGTCCAACAAATTCTTAAAGCCATTTAGAGAGGTCAAGGTCGAGAGCTTCAGATCTTTTTGTAAGATATTCCATGAAGCAGGAGTGGAGTAGAAGGTCCTTTTGCCTAGTTCAGTCCTCACTGAGGGAACACTGCAGGTAATGATGTCCCGAGAGTGCATGCTGTAGCTGCACTCACGCAGAGACATGTAGGAGATGTATGAAGGCAGCAGACCGAGCAGTAATTAAAAGATAAAAATGTACCAATGGGAGAGTCTGCGTGAAGTTAACAATGTCCAGTTAAGATGGTGTAGTGGTTAGGGCGTTTGACTTGGGACCCGAAGGACGCGGGTTCGCGTCCCGGCCACTACACACCTTGGGGTGTCTATGAGTGCACACCTATTTCTCCAGCTCCCCGAGCGCTTTCTATGGCTGCTCACTGCACCACCTGGTAGGTGGTTGGGTTAAATGCAGAGACGAATTTCGTCTGTGTATGGGAAACATACGCAGATGACAGGAATAGACAATTATTATATTATTATTAACCAGTGAAAACAGGATTTCCATCATGGAAGTAGTGAAGGTGGTGGAGAAGCATAAATACCTTGGGGTTCACATGAACAACAAACTGGACTGGAGATGCAACAGTGAAGCCATCTACAAGAGGGACAGAGCAGACTGTACTTCTTGAGGAAGCTGAAGTCCTTCAATGTTTGCAGTAAAATGCTGCATATCTTCTATAAGTCTGTTGTAGAGAGCGCTATCTCTTCCGCCACCATCTGCTGGGGTAGCAGCACCAGAGCAAGCGACTTAAAAAAAAAAAGCTCAACAAGCTCATAAAGAAAGCTGGCTCAGTTCTGGGGACTCCTCTAGAACCTCTGGAGATGACTGTACAAAGAAGGATTCTTCATAAAATGAAGAACATTATAGACAACCCTCAACAACCTCTTCATCAGACTGTCATACAACAACAGAGTATCTTCAGATCCACTGCAAGACAAATCGCTACAAGAGATCCTTCCTGCCCATAGCGATCAGCATCTATAACAACTTGAATGAAACCAGGATGATGAGTTACATTTAATTTCCCTCTGGGATTAATAAAGTATTTTTGAATTGAATTTCGATTAGATTCAGGTCAGGACTTTGACTTGACCATTCTAAAACAAAACAACATTTCAGGCACCACTGTATAATCTAACCAGGTTGAGTCAGGTCCTCTGGATGGGTTATTTGTTAAAACAGTTGATCTTTTATCCAAAATACTTCTTCATGCCTGTTTTTCAACCCTTCTAGAGGACTCAACCTTGTTGGATTTATCCATCTGGATTATTGAGCATGCATCAAGACATTTGATCTTTTATCCAAAATACTTCTTCATGCCTGTTTTTCAACCCTTCTAGAGGACTCAACCTTCACCTTTTACTGGTTTATTAACACCATAAGAC
The DNA here is from genome assembly GCA_038048925.1 of Garcialebias charrua. Classification (NCBI taxonomy): domain Eukaryota; kingdom Metazoa; phylum Chordata; class Actinopteri; order Cyprinodontiformes; family Rivulidae; genus Garcialebias; species Garcialebias charrua. Next base: position 4,788 of record JBBPBX010104577.1, read on the forward strand.
ACACAAGAAAAACAAGTTACCGGTATATGGGCACTACATTAAAAAACTTTAGCAAGAGTTCATGAATAAATATAAAGCATATAATTACTGACTTTTTCAAGAAAGCTGCAAGGGCACGGACAAACTCCTGCTGGTTGACGTCTTTCACTGTAACACCAGGCATCTAAATAGCAAAACAGAAGTGTAACAAAAATGTGTTCAGTTGCAAAAATTCTAGATGCAAAGGTTGTAAAAATGATATGGCTGAACAGACAAAAAACAAAAAAGTGCACACAAAAAAACAAGCACAAAGTAATATACGTTCATTGGTATTAATTAATAACTGAGATACTGTATAGACAATACGTATACTGTAATTATAAATGTTTGATTCTGATTAGGGATGCACCGATAAATCGGCCCCGATTTCCTTAATTTGGGGAGACCGGTGATCGGCCGATCTTTAAATGAGAAGCCGATTTTATCTACCGATCGCATCTGCCTCCGCAAAGGTCGGAAAATCATGAAAATTTAGGGTGCATTTTGACCTTTTAACACCTGAAAATCGGTATCGGCCAAAATCGGAATCGGCAGGTCAGACTTTCTAAAAATCGGTGATCGGCCAGAAAATTGAAATCGGTGCACCCCTAATTCTGATGAATGTGGGTTTGCATACAATGACAGGAAATTGGTTCAACTTTAAGCAGCTTTGGTGCTGGGACTATACGAGTAATGAATAAAGTGTTTTGCTTTAACATTCATTTTTTTCTTGCATCTTAACAACCAGGCATAAACACTAAAAACAATTTCTTATTTACAGTGCTTTATTCCCTTAAGCATGGCTGAACAGTCCACTTCATGAAAGCGTAGACATTATAATAGTCTAGAATAGGAGAAGTATTGTCTGTTATAGATTTGCATTTACATCTTGCATTCATCCTTTTCCTGTAGAATACTGAACCGCTGCAACAACTTCACTTGAATGATCAAAAATCAACACATTTGACTTGAACAAAACGTGATTAGATCTCATGAACTTTAGTGGTTGCGTAGTTTAGACCTAAACCAACATAACAAAACTAGTATGATGAAAACATTTTAGGATCTTTTTTTACGTGAAAGGTTCCAAGCGATGTAAGCGGTACGTTAGTTCGGGCAGTTAGCCTCCCGGCTAACGACCATGCTAACCTTATTTTATTTACAAAGGAATCTAACATTTTACATGTCAGATGAAAACAGAATGCATGATATGTAAAACCAGCTTGAAACTCGTACAGCTTAACGGTTTAACTAAAATAATAACTACAAGTCATAGATTAGCACACACGCTAGCAGGCCTAAATGAGGCAGCATGGGGGCAGCCATTACTAAAAGCTATAGAACGCCAGCTTGTCACAGATAAAATACATCGATACTCTGAACTGAGCATAAACACTAGTCTCAAATCGCAACCATTTCATCAGTACGTCTGCTACGGACACGTAGAATATGTCAAAAACGAAAATACGTCAATGTTGAAGCTACTTTTAATAGAAAATGTAACGAGGTTAAAATAGCGCTTTACCTTGCTGTGGACAGCGAAGGGAGAGAGGGTGAAACGGGGTTTCTAGCCCCAGTTTAAACGGGCAGATCTCGTTTTTTCTCGCGAGATTTTGTTCTTTCCACCCCAAATCGGCGCTCCAAGTTTACAATTTTTAAAAAATTTAATGGATCCTAAAGAACGTGTAAATATTTTTGATGCAGTTCATATTATGCTCTCCTTCTTGTTTAAAATATTTGTAATGCTATAAAACTATTGTTTTTATTGATTTCATGAACTACTACCATCACAGCAAAGGCTAGTACCTTATTTAAACCTGGATCATTGAGCATGCATCAGGATACTTAATTTATACAGGTTAGTCTCATTGAGCCTCGAGGACTAATTTACAAGAGAGACCTATAAAAGCATATACAAAAGAAAAGTAAATTAAAGAAATCAAATAAAAATAAACTAAACCGGCAGCTATTTTGCAATACTAAAAACAGGAACATGTCTGCATTGGTTTTTGCCATGCAGTTGTTTAAAATCCCTTGGAGAGGTCATGGTCGACAACTTCAGATCTTTTTGCAAGATATTCCAGGTTGCAGAAGCGGAGGAAGAGAAGGCCCTTTTACCGAGTTCGGTCCATACTGAGGGTACACTGCTGGTAATTATGTTTTGAGAGCGCATGCTGTAGCTGCACTGACAAAGTGACATAGGAGGAGATATATGAAGGCAACAGACAAAGAGGTGATTTAAAGATGAATTTCAGGGACGTGCAGGGGGGGGGGGGGTTGAGCACCTGCCCCTTTTGCTCCTTGCCCCCAAGTGCCCTTTTGGTCAAAACATTTTTTTCTTCCTATTCCTAAGCCCTCCTCTGACACATAATAACATGTACTAAAATTATCTTTTTTATTTTATTTTTTTATTATTATTATTATTATTGTATTTTGCAAGAAAAACAACATAATAAGCCCTCCCGTCACGTACCAACACTACATTCCCCACAATGCAACTATAGTAGTAGTTAGGGTGGGGCCAACATGATCCGGAGGCGTGTCTCATGAACCCTGAGTAATAAGACCTGCCTCACATTCAGGAAATCCCTTTCAGTTTGCAGCCAGCTACAGCGTGTGGATTGAGTGAGTAGCACTTTAGCTAACAGCTAGCCAACTTTTCATCAAAACATGTCCGCTGTGTGGAAGTATTTTACACTAAACACCACAAGACAGCAACGTGCAATGTCTTTTTTTTAATATATATTTTTATTCAAGAAAACACAAAGTTAGACACAGTTAAACACATAATATAATAATAATAAACTTTATTTGTATAGCACCTTCCTACAATGCCTTGCATTGACCAAGGTGCTTAACAGGATAAAAAGATGAATAAACTGGAACAATAAATCAATGAAAATAGAATAAGAAACAACAGCAATAAAAGAAGGCAATGGAAATAAAAAATGCTACATACTAAAATAACACTAAAATAACACAAGTAATAAAAGTTACACACTGAAAGCTTTTTTGAACAAGTGGAAATAAAAAGGCAATGGAAATAAAAAATGTTACATATTAAAATACCAAAAGTAATAAAAGTTACACACTGGAAGCTTATTTGAACAAGTGGAAATAAAAAGGCAATGGAAATAAAAAATGCTACATATTAAAATACCAAAAGTAATAAAAGTTACACACTGAAAGCTTTTTTGAACAAGTGGGTCTTCAGTCTGGTTTTGAACAGAGTCAGATCAGAGGTGGCACGCAGCTCAAGGGGGAGACTGTTCCAGGCTTTTGGGCCGGCAACAGAAAATGACCGGTCTCCCCATTGTTTGTACCTTGAGCGAGGCACCTCCAGCAGGTGTTGACTGGCAGATCGTAAATCTCTGCCGGGCTGATGGGCTTTCAAAAGTTCTGAGATGTAGAGAGGTGCAAGTCCATTCAGAGCTTTGAAAACAAACAGGAGCAGCTTGAACTGTATCCTGAACTGAACCGGGAGCCAGTGTAGAGAGGACAGGACAGGAGTGATGTGTTCATATTTTCGTGTGTTGGTCAAAAAGCGCGCGGCAGAGTTCTGTACAAGCTGTAAACGGGAGATGGAGGATTGATTAATACCAACATACAAAGCATTACAATAGTCAAGTCTGGAGGTCACAAAGGCATGGATGGCCTTCTCCAGATCACCACGGCTGAGAAATGACTTGACTTTAGAGAGCAGACGGAGCTGGAAAAAGCTGGTCTTGACAACAGAACTGATCTGTTTATCAAACTTTAAGTTGGAGTCAAGCTGCACTCCAAGATTTCTGACCACCGGGTTGAAATGGGGGAGGGGAAAACCAACACTGGGACTGGGAAGGATGTTGCTGGTGTCACCAGGAGCACTAAATAAAATGCATTCAGTTTTATCTGTGTTTAGGTGGAGGAAGTTTTGAGAGAGCCAGTGCTTAATGTCATTTAAGCAGTTGACAAGAGTGTTTGAACTGGGTGAGGGGTTGGGAGTGACTGGCAGATAGATTTGTAAATCGTCTGCATACATGTGAAAAGACAGGTTATGACGTGCAATGATTGATCCTAATGGCAGCATGTAAAGAGAGAAGAGGACTGGCCCTAGAATAGATCCCTGTGGTACGCCAGAGGTCAGAGGGGTTGATGAAGAGGAGGACAGATCGCCTATCATGACAGAAAAAGTTCTCCCAGACAGGTAAGATTTGAACCACTCAAGCACAGCTCCCTGGAGGCCAACCTGCTGAGACAAGCGGTTGATTAGTACCTGATGGTCGACGGTGTCAAAAGCTGCTGAGAGGTCTAACATCACCAGCAGAGCAGGGTTTTTTGCATCCAGGGACAGAAGAATGTCATTCTGTACTTTGAGCAGTGCAGATTCAGTACTGTGACGAGCTCGAAAACCTGACTGAAATTTTTCAAACAGGTTGTTGAGTTCTAGAAAAGATTGAAGTTGAATAAAAACAATCTTTTCTAGGACCTTTGATAGAAATGACAGATGTGAAACTGGTCTGAAATTAGAGAGAGCTGTAGGATCTAGGCCTGGTTTTTTGAGAAGAGGCCTGACCACAGCATGTTTGAAAGCAGATGGCACAAAACCTGAAGATAGACAGCTGTTAATAAATGACAAAACACAAGGACCAATTACATCAAAGGACTGTTTGAACATTTTAGAGGGAATGATGTCCAGAGAACAGTTAGTTGGTTTCATCTGCTGAACCACCTTGGTGAGGTGAGGGAGTGAAACCAGGTCAAATTGGTCAAAAACAGCTGTGGTTATTGCAGACGCACAAGACTGGATGGTGTTGGATGAACTGACAATGTTCTGCCTGATAGAGTCTATTTTGTTGACATTAACATGAGTTGAAGTTTTCTTTTCTTTTTTCCCTTTTAACAACCTAACCCCAGCCACCCATATATACATATAAAATAAGAAGAGAGATTAAAAAAATAAAAAAAAACAGACGATGGGGGTATGTCTCCTGACATGTCAATAACTAAACATCCAAAATCAAATGTATATCTTAGGGCCTACAGGTTCATGGTAGGGACTTGAGATTCGTGAAGTACTTAGTACTTAGTACTTACAATAAAACAAATTGATCAGCAATACTCTATTACCCCAACGCCTGAGCTATATAAAGATAGGATTACACTGAAGACCGAATATGACTTATTGTCAACAGAAATAACTGAAAAACACCAGCTTTGGCTAAAAGGACAATATTACGAACATGGAGATAAAGCGGACTGTCTTTTGGCTTACCAACTTAAATGTACAGTAAATCAATGTCCCATCTAATACCTCAGATACGTAATACTCCACAATCCTTGACTGTAGACCCGATAGATATAAACAACACCTTTAGAGATTTCTATTCCAAACTATATACTTCTTCTTCTCCACAAGATAAATCTGAAATGATATCCTTCTTAGATAACATTGATATACCTCAAGTAGACACAGAAGTCAAAGATAGCCTTGAAGAAGCCATAAAACTACAAGAGATCTTTGACTCTATTCATAAAATGCAGAGTGGCAAATCACCTGGGCCAGATGGTTTCACCATTGAGTTTTATAAGAAGTTTTCTTCTCAACTTGCTCCCTTACTACTGGAGATGTTTATGCACTCCTTCAATCAGAACCATCTACCACAAACTCTAACGGAGGCTTCCATTTCACTTCTTTTAAAGCCTGACAAAGACCCAAAAGAATGTGGGTCATATCGGCCTATATCTTTGCTCAATGTTGACGTTAACATTTCAGCCAAACTACTAGCCTCAAGGCTTGAGAATGTTATAACCAATATCAAAAAAGGCGTTCAATACAGAACAACTGGACTTTATTTGTAACAAACAAGACGTTTCACTTCTCATCCGAGAAGCTTTATCAATTGAGTTAGGGGACAGTGAGGGGGAGCAGTTATAACAGGACAAGCCATTGACACGCACCAACATATGTAAATTGGAAACTAACACCCCCACATACTTGGGATAACACGTACCTGTGACCCATTCAAAGTTCAGTGTGTGAAAACAGAGCTTACAGAAACACACACACATCCTACTGTATTTAAAATGACAAGTCACACTTCACACATTGATAGCAGGGACCTGTCAAAGTCTTTGTTGGTCTAATTCACAAACAAGGCTCCTCTGTTCTCATCAGGTGTGAGACGCCTGGGAACCAAACCCAGGGCACCATAAGTTTTAGAAAGTTGAAATCTTAGACCTCCTCCTCTGTTTAACGATGGTTTCTCTCTTTTTACATAAATCGCCTCCTTCACACCTCTCTCAAACCACCTGTGCTCTCGGTCCAAAATATGTACATTTTGGTCCTCAAAAGAGTGTCCCTTGTCTGTGAGGTGGAGGTGAACAGCTGAGTTTTGTCCAGAGGAGGAGGCTCTCCTGTGTTGGGACATTCTTCTGTGGATTGGCTGTTTAGTTTCTCCAATGTATAAGTCTGGACAGTCCTCGCTGCACTGGACTGCATAAACTACACCACTCTGTTTGTGTGTAGGTGTTTTGTCCTTAGGGTGGACCAGCCTCTGTCTGAGAGTCCTGCTGGGTTTGAAATGTACTGGGATGTTGTGTTTGTTGAAAATCCTTCTGAAATTCTCTGATAGTCCAGCAACATAAGGGATGACAATGTTTTTTCGTCTGTTCTCCTTTTTCTGTTCCTTATTGTGTTTTGGAAATTTCCTCGCTGACTTGACAAAAGCCCAGTTAGGATATCCACATGTTTGGAGAGATTTTTCAATGTGTTTCTGTTCCTTTTTCTTCCCTTCTGTCTTCGTGGGGATGTGATCGGCCCGGTGCTGTAAAGTTCTGATGACAGAAAGTTTGTGTTCCAGTGGATGGTGAGAGTCAAACAGGAGATACTGGTCTGTGTGGGTTGGTTTTCTGTAAACTTCAA
>JBBPBX010104578.1:0-11709 GCA_038048925.1 Garcialebias charrua
TGATATGGGCTGTTAGGTCCCTGTACGACCGGTGTCAGAGCATGGTCCGCATCGCTGGCAGTAAGTCAGGCTCGTTTCCGGTGAGAGTTGGACTCCGCCAAGGTTGCCCTTTGTCACCGATTCTGTTCATAACTTTTATGGACAGAATTTCTAGGCGCAGCCAAGGTGTTGAGAGGATCCGTTTTGGTGGCCTTAGAATCGCTTCTCTGTTTTTTGCAGATGATATGGTCCTATTGGCTTCATCAGATCGTGATCTACAGCTTTCGCTGGAGCGGTTTGCAGCTGAATGTGATGCGGCCGGGATGAGGATCAGTTCCTCCAAATCCGAGGCCATGGTCTTGAGCCGGAAAAGGGTAGCATGCCTTCTCCGGGTCGGGGAGGAGGTCCTGCCCCAAGTGGAGGAGTTTAAGTATCTCGGGGTCTTGTTCACGAATGAGGGAAAACTGGAGCGTGAGATCGATAGGCGGATAGGTGCAACGTCCGCAGTGAAGCGGGTGCTGTACCGGTCTGTCGTGATGAAGAGAGAGCTGAGTCAAAAGGCAAAGCTCTCAATTTACCTATCGATCTACGTTCCCATCCTCATCTATGGTCATGAGCACACATCAACAATATTACTCGGTCTACCCATTTCCACCTCCGTAATATTAACTGTCTCCGTCCTTCTCTCACCCCCCGCTCCACAGCCATTCTGGTGCACAGTCTTGTGACTTCCCGTATCGATTACTGGAACTCCCTTCTCTACGCCTCCCCAACAAATCTCTCCACAAGTTACAGATGGTCCAGAACTCAGCTGCCCGTGTCATCACTCAAACCTCCTACTATAACCACATCACTCCTGTCCTGCAGCAGCTCCACTGGCTCCCGGTTAAATCACGCATCATCTTCAAAATTCTACTCCTCACGTTCAAAGCTATCCACAACCTTGCCCCTCCTTATCTATCTGACCTCCTACAAATCTCCATCCCATCACGCTCTCTCAGGTCCTCCTCTTCACTACAACTCCATGTACCCTCTGCCCGCCTCTCCACCATGGGGAGCAGGGCCTTCACCTGCTCTGCCCCTCACCTCTGGAACGCTCTACCGCCCGACCTTCGAAACACCACCTCCCTTTCTCTGTTCAAGACTGCCCTGAAAACCCATCTCTTTAGACTAGCTTATCATTAACTTTACTAAATGTATTTTTATCTTCCATTTTATATCCTTTATGTATTTTATATTTCAATTTGTCGCTGATAATGTTTGCTCTGTATTCACTGTGTTGGTTTGTTAAGTGTCCTTGGGTGTCATGAAAGGCGCTTTTAAATAAAATGATTATTATTATTATTATTATTATGAGCTCTGGGTTATGACCGAAAGAACGAGATCTCGGATACAAGCGGCTGAAATGAGTTTTCTCCGCAGGGTGTCTGGACTCTCCCTTAGAGATAGGGTGAGAAGCTCAGTCATCCGGGAGGGACTCGGAGTAGAGCCGCTGCTTCTCCACATCGAGAGGAGCCAGTTGAGGTGGCTCGGGCATCTGGTTAGGATGCCTCCTGGACGCCTCCCTGGTGAGGTGTTCCGGGCATGTCCCACCGGGAGGAGACCCAGAGGAAGACCCAGGACACGCTGGAGGGACTATGTTTCTCGGCTGGCCTGGGAACGCCTTGGGATTCCCCCAGAGGAGCTGCTCCAAGTGGCTGGGGAGAGGGAAGTCTGGGCCTCCCTACTTAGGCTGCTACCCCCGCGACCCGACCCCGGATAAGCGGAAGAAAATGGATAGATGGATGGATGCTAAAATTATTTTTTAAAGTATTGTGAAAGGATGTGTTTACAAAGTCATAAAACAAGGTCTTGAGAACTTCAATATTTTTATATAAAATTAAGGTGCAGCTCAAAAACAGTTTACAAAACAGCAGCATTTAAAATGAATCCCTTCCAAGTTTTAAAAATTGAAAATGAAAAGGTACACATTTGCATTTCAAGGTGTAAACATAGTCCAGAACACAATGTAAAAATGTGTGCATTTGCTTAAACAAAGCAAAAATAGTGTCTCCAACTGGAAACTGAAGTCTTTCCTTTTCAGAAGACATATTCACATCTTTAGGGGGGATAAGAAAAAAAAAGTTCACCAGTAGTTGTTTATGTTGCATTTTCTTTTCTTACGACTCTTCGCACATCTTGCATGGTGGTGTCAGGGCACTTTGCCTTGGTGTAGACTGAAAAAAACAAAACAAAAAAACAAAAATTACTCCAATGTTATGCCATTCTATCATCAGTGTTATTACTCTCACATCAAACATATCCTTAAAATATGTCTCTAGGTTTCACGAGTGATAAACAATAACTTATTAAAGGGAACCACAATTACTTTTTAAATTACTACAAGTCTAATGTTAAAAGTAATTGTGGTTCCCTTAAAAAAAAGTTATGCTCTCAGATATTTATTTTAAGAAGGGATTTGAAAACAATCAGGGAAGAGTCCTGTCTGATGTTCAAGGGATGGTTGTTCCACAGTTTAGGAGCAGCATTATCTTACTGTGTTCCTCCCCTCAAACTAAATTGTATTTATTTGATATTTAAAACATATTTTAGCTCAACCATCCCTGTGAGCTATACTTAAGAGAAAATTAGCACAATTGCTTTTATTTGTGGTTTGTCATTATAACTCTGTCATCTGAACAGATTATGGTGGATGTACATTTTTGCTGCTCCTCTTTTGTTATCTATAGAAACTAAACAGCAGGTGTAATCATTGTTCAGTTTTTTAAAGTAAAAGGTGTAGCAATCATCTGCTGACCCTGGGAGATAATTTAACACTCTTTTACAATAGAGGCTCTGAAATAATTTGTTCGGAGGTGCTGAATTGCATGGCTAAATTGCAAATGAAGCAAAGTTTATTATTGCCTTAATGGCACAACAAATGAAATCTGGGTAATTTTTTATTTTTTTACTCCTTGTATGTTCAGACATATTAAAACAACCAGTTTACAGTTATGGGACTTTTTAGGATGATATATCGGTACTTGTTTTGTCATTTCAGGGTTACAACAGTTATCTCCTGCTGCGAGACCACAAAAATGATTTATATAGACCAAAATCATAAAAAACATTAGACTTGTTAAAATAAGTTATGTATTTTTTATGTAATATTTACAATATAATGAATGAGTAATACCTAATTATTAAAGCAACAATAATTTACATTTCAAGGAAATAGTTCAGCAAGCTATTGCTGCTATTTGATCTTACAAATAACCATATAATTGTATTGTAAAAAATTAAAGCTATATTTCTTTTCAAAATAAAGTTTTATAAGCGTTAAAGACACTGCCTTTATTTAGTTTAACTGCAAACTTGTGTAGCCAATGTGAGTTAATTAGTCGCCTACCTGTTTCCAGTTTCTGATATTTTGCCACATAAAAAGAAAGTTATATATTTACAGAGAAGTAGAAAGTACTTACTGTGCACAAATAGCTTAGATAAATCTAATAAACAATCTCATGCTCATTTGCTTATCCTAATACATCTGGAGCTTAGGTTGTGGCTCAATGTGTGTTCAGAGAATTAGAATTAATCTATGAGTTGAAAACTCATGCAATAACTTACAATGCCTATAAAAGTTTTCACCCCCTTAGATGTTTTATGTTTCTCTACTGTCCTAAATCTGTCGTGGTCAACATAAATTGGCTTTTTTTTTCCTTTCTTTTTTCTTTTTTTACAGAAAGAAGGGAAAAATAGTCATTGTCAAAGTGAAATTACATTTCCATAAATTAACATCAGTTAAATAAAACAAGATAATGTATGTATTAAAACAATAATGTAAAAACAGTTATAAACATTCACTCCATTTAATATAAGCATTGTTCTAATTGAACTCAGAGGAAAAAAATACTTAACAATACAAATCACTGGATGGATACAATATTATTTCTAAGACCCTAAACATCCACAGAATTCCATCATCAAGAGAATGAAATAATTTGGGACATGTTTAAATCTAATAAGTGACATGATCTGTGGTTGAGATGAACCCACGTGCAGGAAGACACAGGAGATTCTGAGATAAAATAAAAGAGTCAATTTATTTTACAAAAACAAAACAAAATAGACAAAATCGACAAAATTGAGGAAACGATGGAGGAACAGACATGATAGATTTGGAAGCACAATGCCCAGAGAAGGAGGAAACAAAATGATGAACACCTGGGGTGATTAAGATTGAAGACAGAGGAGCTGACAACAAGGAGGAAAACACTGGGGAGTGAAGGAAATACAAGGATCTAAACAGAACAAAATACAGATTTCCACAATAAGAGAAGAGGGTCCTCAAAAACTGAATGATTATGCACAAAGGTGACTACCGTAGTGGGAGAGGCCACTTGTGACAATGCGAAAGGGGTTACAAGCTTCAGCAGGTAAGATGGGAGAGACTGTGCACACTTGGAGATACCTGGGTTCTTCATCAGTCTAAGTTTTGTGTGTGTGGCAAAGAGAAAACTGCTGTTGAAGAAAACTCGTGAAATCTCACTTTAAAATTGCCAAACTCTGGTCTGGTGAGGCTGGAGGGCAGAGCCTGCTGGTAATAACATGTTTAATCTGTGACTTGCAGACTGTGAGGTGGATTCTCCTGACAGCTGGGAGTTCAAGACCAACAGAGAATGGGTCAATGATAGACGCTATTTCAAATGGACTAATGAACCTAAGTGACAGGTCTTTAGATTTTGTGAATTAATTTTAATATCAAATATAATCAAATTAAATGTATTAGTAGCACATATGAAACAAATATTAATGGCCAAAGTGCTGTGGACAAAATTAAAAAAATGTTCAACACAGAAACAACTGGACTTTATTTGTAACAGAAGACGTTTCGCTCTTCATCCAAGGAGCTTTCTCAATTCAAAGAGCAGAGAGTGGCTGAGATAAGATACACACATACCTATTTAGATTGACAAATCACACCTCACATCTTAACAGTAGGGGTTTCTTAAAGGAGACCACATATAGGTCTTTAAAATTTTTATGTTATGTCTGTGTGCTATCTTGACAATATTAATTCATTTTAATACACAAAATAATTCTTAGATAATCAATTATACCCTTTTTAATTCTGCCATTTTTAACTTTCGTTTTGAACGACCGGTTTCTTGAAGTCCACGCCCTTCAAAGATCTGTTTACGCCCTCTGTAACAGCCAGTATCTGTAATGTGTTGTTGTTTTAAAATTAGCTCTTTTTTTATTACTCATTTGACTTACTGTTAGTGCTAGCTTAAGATAACTTACCGAAACCCGTCTGAGCGCGCCGCAATTTGCTGCTCCTTTTAGCATGAGACCACCCGAATCCGAATGCTAATGTTAGCTTGTTCCTCTTCCGGTGTTCGCCAGCTCCGCTCGTTGCACGCAGCGATTTTGGGAGTTATCGCTGTTCCAGTCAAGACAACACAAAGTTCACCAAGTGTCTCCCGTAAATTAATCCGTAAGGAGAAGGTCCTCGCTGCTGCGAGGCTGCAGCGAGGCTGTACAGTTGAAGCTCCGCTCCATCGCGCCAGAAGAGGGTCCCGTTGCCGCCGGTCCCTACGCCGGGGGTCCGCTCGTTTAATTTTTGCCGGCTGCGCGTTGGGAGCGATCGCAAATACACTAAAAATTGAACTAAAACATAAAAATAACAATTATACTTTATTTATAAAGCCATTTAAAAAAACCACAGCTGCAACAAAGTGCTGTACACATGAAATTAAGAACATATAAACAAAAGATGAGATGAAATCATGAAAAACAACAGTCATGTGTTTAATACAGAAGTGGGTTGAGCCTAACCAGGGGTTGCTAGGTGAGGGGCTGGACTCATGTTGGGGTGGGTTGTGGCAGATTGGCTGCGGTTTGTGACGTCACAAACCGCAGGAAGTGAGAAACGAACCGTTTTTATCACAGACAAATAAATCTACTTAGAGTAAATAAACCACTGGGTGCATTTCTTTGGCCTTAGGACTGTTTTTTTATGAAGTACATACCCAAAGTTGAGTAAAAAAAAACATTAAAAAGTGAATTTTGCATGTGTGGTCCCCTTTAAGGTCTTTGTTAAGACCCCAGTATAGCTCTGCGTTCGACTGAATGCCACTCTACGCGCACGTTCTGTGCGCAGGCAGTTCACAGTATAGCTCTGTGTTCGTTCTCGCGTTAATGCTCAAATTCTTGACGTCATTTGAGCAGCAGATGCAGGGCAGAGCGTTTACCTACGGGACAAATTGAGGTCGCTGATTGGTCATTTGCTGACACGCCTACTGAATTGATTGACAGGTCGGGTGGGGGGAAAAAGGCACGAGCCGGCAGCTGGCTCTGGCTGCAGCCGCTGCGGTGTTCTGTGTTTATATGTTAATAAAAAGTTCTAAAAAATAAAATAAAAACAGGGAGCGCTGGTCCAGCACACCAGAACACCAGGAAATCTGCAGAACCTCGCGCAGCCACGCTGGACCCGAGTTTAATTCGCTCGTGACAAATTCATTCATTTCCTCATCATTTCAGTCATGGAGTCAACGGAGAAGGAAGCGATCACTTGACTTTTGGCAAAAAACAAAAGAAAAGTCCAGATCAGGGATGAAGAAGGGGAATTTAATACATTTGTGTCACATACAAAACAGTCCGGCGCGGGGCAGTTTATTGTGAGACAACGCGTTTGCGGTCGTAAAATTTGAGCTTGGCGCGTTCGTGCCCGCGTTCAAACGCTTATGCCTCTGTGTTCGAATGGCGTCGAGCGGCGTTTGGCTGAACGCAGAGCTATACTGGGCCTTTAGTCTAATTCACAGATGAGCTCCTCTGTTCCCATCATCTGTGACTCAACTGTGATTTAGACCAACAAAGACCTTAAGAAACCCCTACTGTTAAGGTGTGAGGTGTGATTTGTCAATCGACATAGGTATGTGTGTATATTATCTCAGCCTTTAAAACCTGAACCCCACTCTCTGCTCTTTGAATTGATAAAGCTCCTTGGATGAAGAGCGAAACGTCTTCTGTTACAAATAAAGTCCAGTTGTTTCTGTATTGAACGTTTTTTTGATTTTATCATGTCCTGGATGACTGAGAATCTTCACCAATATGCTGTAGACAAAGCAAATAGCAAACACCAATAATGAATACAAAGGACCATAAAAAAAGACGTAAAACAGAATCATTAAAATGACAAAAAAGATGTCAACTCTCATGCTGTATTAACAGCCAGTGAGTAAAAACACAATTTAAGATTTAGAAATTTATAAACACCAAAGGTTGAAGCCTGTCTGGTATGAAGAAACATTTGTTTAAGTTACAACTCAAAAGGCCCAGTCACCTCTGTGAACCAGTCTGGCCCTCAGGATAAGTAAAATCGTTTATTTTAAAAAAAATTATTTTTACAAATGTATTAAATCTAAGGGATCTGGACAGTGGGTGGCATAGTTGGTAGAGTTGTTGCCTTTCAGCGAGAAGGTCACCAGATTAGATCCTGGCCGGGGACCTCTCTGGGTGGAGTTTGCATGTTCTCTCTGTGCATGCGTGGGTTTTCTCCGGGTACTCCAGTTTCCTCCCACAGACCAAAAATATGCATGTTAGACTGATTGGTAACTCTAAATTGTCTCTAGGTGTGAGTGAGAGAGTGAATGGTTGTCTCGTTTGTCTCGATGTGTCCCGGTGATGGACTGGAGACCTTTCCGGGTTGTCCCCCGCCTCTCGCACAGTGATAGATGCACATGGGAACCAGTGACCCCAGCGACCCGAAAAGGAAGAAGCGAGTAAAAACAATGGATGGGTGGATTTGAAGAGCACATAAGGCTCAAAAAAGGCGTTCAATACAAGATCACAATACAAGAGCACATAAGGCTCTTAGATAGATAGACATTAGTCTGTCTATTCAAGGTCTTATAGATCATTGTTAAAATTTAAAAACAATTCTAAAAAAATAACAGGGAGCCACTGAAGGGAAGCTGTAATCAAACAGATTTGTTCACAATTTTTTGTTCCTGTTAAAAACGAGCTTCAGCATTCTGAACTAACTACAGTCATGAGAGGACAGCCTGGCTAACGTCAACATACAGAATGACAATACAGTAATCCAGTTGGGATGTAATAAAAGGGTGAATCTCCCGTTCAGTCATTAGAGCATAAAAACAATTTCATCCATCTATCCATCCATCCATTATCTTTACCCGCTTCTTCCTTTTTGGGTCGCGGGGGTCATTGGTTCGGTGTCTATATCCAGCAATCACTGTGTGAGAGGCGGGGCCACCCTGGACAGGCCTCCAGTCCATCACAGGGACACACACAGAAGCAAATGAGACAAACAACCATTCACTCTCTCACTCACAACTAGGGACAATTTAGTCACCAAAATACTTTGGTCACCATCATCGTGGTTGTATAAAGCACTATAGAAATAAATAAATAAAATGAATGAAATATCAACCAGCCTAACGTGTGTTTTTGGTCTGTGGGAGGAAATCGGAGTAACCAGAGAAAACCCACGCATGCAAACTCCACCCAGAAAGGTCCACTTTCGATAAAAGCCTCAAAAGGATAAATTATCTATTTACTGAACTAGTTTCTCAAAGTTAAATTTTGTATCAAATATCCCAAAACTTTTGACGTTTGATTTTACAAATGGCTTCAAGGTGCCCAGATCTGTAGGAAAAGCGTTTGGCACATGGGGCCAAAAATAATAACTTCGGTTTTGTCCTCATTAAAATTTAGAAAGTTTGAAGCCATCCAAGATTTTTACCTCAGTGAGACAGTCCTGCAGAGGTTTTAGTAAAAAAGAATGATTGCTCTTCAAATGAAAATAGATCTGAGTGATGTGTAAGGATGAAAAGACATATTATAATTTTCTTAAAATGAAGCCTAAGGGGAGCATATAATAAAATAAGATCAAGAAGGGATCCTTGGAGAACTCTACCTGTGAGGGGAGCTGAGAAAGAAACAGACTCTCCGAGACTCAGAGAAACTCCTGTCAGACAGACAAGACTTGAACCAGTGTAAAGCAGAGCCTTTGATACCACACTGCTTCAGCCTGGAGATCAAAAGGTCGTCATCTGTGACAAAGGAATCGATCCGGTCTAAAAGATAAAGAACTGCTGAGTCTGTAGAATCTGTAGCTAATAAAATATAACTAAACACCTTTAAAAGTGCAGTTTCATGCTGTGAGGGGCTTTAAAACCACAGTGAAACAATTCAAGAATGTTGCAAACATTTTAAAAGGAATGATGCTTAACACACACACACACCTATATATACAGCACCTACAGGCTGCACAGAAGTCTGTTGGAGTCAGACTCCCCACCATCGCGGACGTTTACACCTCCAGGTGCAGGAAAAGAGCCACCTGCATCATGAAGGATCTCACTCACCCAGCACACTCGCTCTTTGCCCCACTCCCCTCAGGACGGAGGTTGAGGAGCATCAAATGTAGAACCACTAGACTGAGGAACAGCTTCTACCCTGAGGCTGTCAGACTCATGAATAAATAAATAACAAGAATAAACACTGCAAAATATCACATCATGTTGATGCTGATCTGTTTCTTGTTGCTGCGTTTCACCTGTGACCATCTGCTCATAATGACTCATGTTCGTGCTGCTGTTTATAACGATGTTTTTCTACTACATTAGGGCTTAGAGTATTACTAGCTGATGCTTCTCTTAGTTAATCCTAGAATGTTATTACTGTTTTTCTCTTGCATTTGTTGTTTCTCTTGTAGTTGTTGTTGGATGTAACTGGGACCCCGTGTACATAATTTCGTTTTCATCACATGTACTACATGCGGTGCAAATGACAATAAAGACTCTCTGACTCTGACTCTCTGACTGATATACGTATATATATATATATATGTATATATATATATATAATGTATATATATATATATATATATATATATATATATATATATATATATATATATATATATATATATTTACTGTATATAGAATAGAGCTTTGGAGCGCATGTGACCGTGAGGGGGCGTGTCGGGGGCGTTCCCGTCTCGTCCGCCATTTTTCCTGGTCAGAAAAAAAGAAAAGACCCGAGTAATACTTGCCTCCACTGACATTCCCAGTCATTTTAGCAGACCTGGTCTGTGTCAGTGTTTACACCACAAATAATTTTTATAATTACAAATCACTGGGAGAGCTGGTCCAATCTATGAACAGCTGGGTAGATGATTTGGACATTTTTAAAGCCCCCAGATTGTAAATACGTTGAAGGTACGTTGTTTTTGGCTCCTTAATTGTACATAAATTATTAATTTACATTTCTTTCAGAATCAAACAACCTTCTGTATGCTATGAGTATTAAAAACTGAGAACACTTGATTTTTAAAGTATGTTTTTTAACTAAATTACAAAGGTCCAAGTTGAAAATTACCTTATTTTTAATGACTTGAGCATGTCTAATAACATGTAGACTTCAAATCTTGATTAGATTACTATAATCACTATATACAGTATATGTATTAAGATGCATATATATATTGTATATTATAGATTGTCTTTTCATTCACCATTTTAATTGTGTTCACAGGTTCTGCTCTGACTCTGAGCCACCAGAACACCGTGGGTCATGCTGAGTAACAGTGTGTCTACACACAGAAATAAAATGGTGTGTGAATCATCAAAACACCTACATTAAAATACAGCTAGCAGTAAAAAAAATCTTAAAGTTAAAGCATGTGGTTTCATCATAAACACCAACTCCTGAACTTGGAGCATCTTCTGATGGACTCAGTGTGATCGCTGCTGCCTGGAGAAAGTTCCCTCACAGATACAAGACATGCAGCATCCAGCAGCTGGAGGCAGGAGATGAAGTTCACCTGCAGAAGCATCACCCACTCTGCACAGGTGCATAATCAAACCACTGTGACCTTGTGTGGACCACACAGACATGGCTGGACGTCTACAGAAAGCATGAAGCTTCCTAAAGATATTTCTCAGAGCTTGTACTTCAAGGGAGACATAATTATGTAAAACATGCTGTTGACTTATATTTGCACATTTTTGTGTGTTTTCTATAAAATGTATTAACTCACACGTTCATCACATTTTACTGGAAATGTTTAATTACATCAAACGTTTACTTCAAAATGGATCTGTTTCATTACAAGTTTATTTCTTACCTGAAATTCATTCAACTTTTATTTGGACAGGGTTAATCCCTGTTAATGAAATATGTTAATACATCAAATGTTTACTATAAAATCTGATCAATTTCATCATGTTTACATGTTAGTGCTGAATCAAATGTTTCATGAATGTTTACCACATTAATTTTTATTAAATGAGAAAAAACAACCACTTATGTTATTATTCAACTGTAAAAATATTTCAAAACAAGGAGTGCAGCAAAAAAAAAAATTCTCACACTAAACTGCAGCACACATTCTGTTTGTCGCCTTTTTGCTGCTGGTTCATCTTCCTCCTCCCCATCTGCAGCGACAGTGATGTCCTCTCGTGGGGTTTCCACCGCAGACTCCACAACTTGCTCATGCTCCTCTCCAGCAGCCTCCACAAGCTGTGTGTGCTCATCTCCAGCAGCCTCCACAAGCTGTGTGTGCTCATCTCCAGCAGCCTCCACAAGCTGTGTGTGCTCATCTCCTGCTGCCTCCACCACCTGTTGGTGCTCATCTCCTGCTGCCTCCACCACCTGTTGGTGCTCATCTCCTGCTGCCTCCACCACCTGTTGGTGCTCATCTCCTGCAGCCTCCATCACCTG
>JBBPBX010104579.1:0-11709 GCA_038048925.1 Garcialebias charrua
ATAGACCTATATCCTTGTTACCACAGTTTTCAAAAATTCTTGAAAAACTATTTGTGAACAGACTAGACCAATTTATAGATAAACAAAATATTCTAAGCAACAGTCAGTATGGGTTTAGATCAAAAAACTCTACATCAATGGCTCTCATGGAATTAATGGAACAAATAACTACTGCTGTCGATCAAAAACAATATTGTATCAGTATTTTTGTTGATTTAAAAAAAGCATTCGATACTATTGATCACACCATTCTCCTTGAAAAACTGAACAAATATGGTATTAGAGGACCAGCATTACAGTGGGTATCTAGCTACTTAAAAGATAGGAAACAATTTGTACAAATAAATGATGTAAGATCTGACCTCTGTAATATCACATGTGGAGTTCCCCAAGGCTCTGTACTTGGACCAAAGCTATTTATTTTATATGTGAATGACTTGGTAAATGTGTCAGGACTCCTTAAATGTGTACTTTTCGCTGATGATACCACTTTTTTCTGTTCAGGTGAAGATATAGAACAAATGTTAGAATTGATAAAGACAGAATTTGTCAAGATACAAACTTGGTTTAAAATAAATAAATTATCATTAAATCTAGAAAAAACTAATTACATGATATTCGGTAATAAAAAGAAAACTGTTGATGTTCCACTCAAAATTGAGGATGTTGAGATTTGTAGAGTGAATGAGGTGAAGTTTTTGGGTGTTATCATTGATGACAAACTGACATGGAAACAACACATAAATTCTGTAAGAATAAAAATAGCTAAATCGATAGCAGTACTGTACAAAGTCAGAGACCTATTGAATGATAAAGCTCTGTATTTGTTGTATAACACAATCATTGTTCCACACTTAATCTATTGTATTGATGTTTGGGGGAATGCGTGTAAAACAATCACAAAACCTATTTTTGTATTACAGAAAAGAGCCGTAAGAATTATCACTAGAAAGCATTACCGTCATCCATCAAGTACATTATTTTATCAACTAAAGTTATTGAAGTTCCATGATTTGGTAGACTATAATATTTTATCAGTTATGTATAGAGCTCAAAATAATGCATTACCTTTAAATATCCAAATGCACTTTGTTAAAAGACAAAGTTGTTATAATCTTAAGGGGACAGAGTTGTTTGTAAAACCACAATTCAGAACCAGTTTGAAGGGACGTTCTACCTCAATCCAGGGAATTAGATTATGGAATGGCTTGGAGAATGTAGTTAAAAATGCCAAGTCAATGTTTACATTTAAAAAAATGATCAAAACAAATGTGTTAAAAATATATATGAAATAGCGTAATGTGTATTGTATTAGTTAGAAAATTAGAAAGAGTTAGTAATTTTGTACTGTTGGTTGAAGATTATTATTGTTTAATCTGATTGTTGGAAAAAGTTGGTTGAAGATTAATGAAGTCGAAGACGCAAATTCAACAATGGCAGGACTCACAGCTGCATCGAATCACTCATCAACTGTCCACCTGGATACAGCTGCATCGAATCACTCATCAACTGTCCACCTGGATATAAGGCACCCCTTTCCTCAGCTCTTCCTGTTTGCCCGTTGCCAGTCTAGTCGCCTTCTGCTCGTCTAGTTCTCGTCTCGTGTTTTCAATTTCGCCTTCGCCCTCGTTCGATTTCAACTTTCGACTTCGCCATGTCTGACGTCGATTCCTGCGCCTCCGGGGACTCCCCGGTCCTCATCCCGGCCACCGCTGGTCCTCCTTCCCCTGCTCCCACCCGTCGGAGCTCTCGGCGCGCCTCGCGCCCCGTTTCCTACTCTCCGTCTGCATACCTGCAGTCTAGGGGCATCTGCCCGGCGTCCGGTCTCACCTCTGCCCAGCTGGAGTCCCTCGCCGAGCTGGTTCCGTCCGGCGACTCTTCACCTCCTTCGCGGCAGCTGACGCCCGTGTCCGGGAAGCGTACCAGGAAGCGGTCTCCACCTCCCGCCAAACGCAGCAGGGGCCGTCCCCGTTCCTCCGGTGCCCCCGCTCCAGACCCGGAGCCGGTCCCCTCCACGAGCCGCTACGTTCCTCCTGCGCCGGCCGCCCGTGCCCCGGCCTCCTCTCCGCCGCTCTCCCCGCTCCCCGGCCGGCGTCCCGATCAGCCTCCGCAGGTCCATCTGTCCTCTGAGCTGCTCGCCTCGCTCGACGAGCTCGTCCGGTCAGTCTCGGCTCTGTCCGCTCAACGTCAGCCCTCTGCTCCAGCATCGTTGCCGGGTCAGTCAGCTCCCCTGCCTGGTCCCGTGGCGTTCACTCTCGCCGAGGCCCGCTCCGCTCCTCCACTGGGTAAGACGTATCGTTACTTGTCCACAGTCATTCTGCTTTGCCTCGACGTGCCTCATTTTTGTCTTTTATGGTCAGTTCGCTGGCTTGCGCCGCTCCTAGCTCTGCTGCTAATGCTAGGTCAGCTCTTCTTCGTTGATTTTCGCCCGTTCTGCAGCGCCGTCTGGTGCGCAGGCGGTGGTACTGCGACTGCGTTGTGTTAACTTGCCAGGCAGATGGCGCTGTTGTTCCACCATCGTTTCTTCATGTCTTGCTGGTTTGTTTTACACAAACCTTCGCCTTGTGTAGCTTTAGTGATGTTTCATCTGTTTACATTCTGTCGCTCTGGCGTTATTTGACCTGTTTTGAGTGGCTTTAGTGATGTTTAATCTGTTTACATTCTGTCGCTCTGGCGTTATTTGACCTGTTTGAGTGACTTTGGTACGTTTAATCTGTTTAAATTCTGTCGCACTGGCATTGTTTTACCTGTTTGGATCGTGTCACGTTGGTTATGCTTGCACTGTGGATGTTCTGTGCGGTTGGTGATCGAGGTGGCTGTACTCGTGAGCTGCTTGGTGCTGTCCTGACTTTAATTGTTTTTCTTCATGCTCTCCCTCTTTAGGCCAGCCGTACATGCCGGCACATGCTTCGATTTCCCCGAGGCTCCGTGCTAAGATCCTGCAGGGGCAGCACGTTAATCTGGTTTCCCTGCTGCTCCCCTCCCCCCCTGTCGATCATCAGGTGGCCTCCTCCTCGGAGTTCACTGCGGTCTTCCGCTCCGCCGATCCCCGCCTGTCCAGGGACCTGTCCGTCGGCGAGTTTGTGGCGGCCTTTGGGGTTTTCCGGGATGTTCTTTGCTCGGTCTACCCCGAGCGTAGGGTCGAGCTGGACGCCTACCTCGCCTTGGTGGTAGATCTCAGCCTCTCGTACGGCAGGTCCCTGTTCTACCGTTACCATAACGCCTTTTCCACCAAGGCTGCTGCCATCCTGTCCCGATCAGGGATGCGTCTTGACTGGTCGGTCCTGGACACTGACCTCCTTGTCATGCTGACCCACGCAGCCCCATGCCACTCCTGCTCTGCCGTCGGCCATCGCAGTTCCCTCTGCCCCTCGGTCCCGTTTGGCCTGCCTCCTCTGCCCTCCCTGCCGGCGCCCCGTTCTGTTGGGGATCCTGTTGGCGGCCTGCATGCGGACCACCGCGGTCGGGGGGTGGAGGCTTTCGACGACATGCCGATTTGTAACCATTTTAACCGTTCTGTCTGCTCGTACCCCAATTGTGCCTTTCTCCACGTGTGCAGCTTCTGCAGGGGCGCACACCCACGTTCAGTCTGCCCTCGTCGGTGGGCCCCCAAGGCCCTTCACGGGTCCGAACGCTGATCTTCCTTCTCCCGTTCGCCCCGTTTCTTTCTTAGTTAGCCTCCCGTTGACCCTGTTTTACTTTGATAGTTGGCTTCCCGTTCACCCCGTTTTGCTTCCTTGTTTGGCCTCCCGTTAGTCCCGTTTATTCGATCCCTCCTGGTTGGCATTGTCTTTCGTGCAAACTCTGTCATCTGGGTCCGTTCCCGAGTCTGTTGCCTTCCCATGCCATCGAGCTCCTTCCTGACTGTTTTCTATTCTTGCCTCTGCGTTCCCCCCGAGGGGCGTAGCTAAGCTCCCTCCGCAGCCGTTCGGGGTGCTCCCGAGGCTTCCTTCCGTTGGCCTGATCACTGGTCTTGGCGGCCTGCTCCTCCTGCGTCCACCCGGACATCTCATCCCTGCTTGCTGCTCGACGCTTGCTCAGTTTCTGGGTAAGCTCTCGCATTGTTCACTAGTGGAGGGGTCCTTCAGTCGTGGACGACGCCTCCCTCTTCCTTTCTGGCAGCTCGAGTGGGCTTTGCTTTTCTCTGGTGGCCCATGCGGGTTCACTCTGGCAGCCCATGCGGGCTCTCTCTGGCAGCTCGAGCGGGCACGCTCCCTTCTCTCATTCCTCTGGCAACCCTTCTCACGGGCTTCCTTTTCACCTTTCGGCCAGTCCCTCGCCGGCTCGCCCCTGGCTATGTTTGGGGGGAGGGAGGAGTATATCCATAATCTATCTCCCCATGCCGGACATTCAAGCTCTCAGCAGTCCGGCATGCATGCAACTTGAGCCGAATCACTTCCCCCTTTTGTCTTCTTTCCATGGAAAGGGGCTGGAGCCCATGCACGCTCGTTCTTGGTTGCCCCAACGGGGCTTGTTCCCGGGAATGCGGCTGTTGCCCAGTCCGAGAAATGAGGCTGTCGTTGCCCAGTCCAAGTAAAGAGGCTGTCGTTGCCCAGTCCAAGTAAAGAGGCTGTCGTTGCCCAGTCCAAGTAAAGAGGCTGTCGTTGCCCAGTCCAAGTAAAGAGGCTGTCGTTGCCCAGTCCAAGTAAAGAGGCTGTCGTTGCCCAGTCCAAGTAAAGAGGCTGTCGTTGCCCAGTCCAAGTAAAGAGGCTGTCGTTGCCCAGTCCAAGTAAAGAGGCTGTCGTTGCCCAGTCCAAGTAAAGAGGCTGTCGTTGCCCAGTCCAAGTAAAGAGGCTGTCGTTGCCCAGTCCAAGTAAAGAGGCTGTCGTTGCCCAGTCCAAGTAAAGAGGCTGTCGTTGCCCAGTCCAAGTAAAGAGGCTGTCGTTGCCCAGTCCGTGAAAAGAGGCCGTCGTTGCCCGGTCCAAGAAAAGAGGCTGTCGTTGCCCGGTCCAAGAAAAGGGGCTATCGTTGCCCAGTCCGTGAACAAGGCTGCTGCCCAGCCCATGAAAAGACGGTGTTGCCCACGCATACTCGGGCAGCCAGACCCTCGCCAGCTCGGCCCCGGCAATTTATTTTTGGGGGGTAGATATCCATAATCTATCTCCCTATGCCGGACATTCAAGCTCTCAGCAGTCCGGCATGCAAAGCAATGCCCTCCGCCGGGGCCCGAGCGCCAAAGAAACCTTAATCAATAAAACATTTTAATTGTATTCTCTCTCTCGTTTTGTGAGTCTCTTCAGGTTGAAATGAAGTCGAAGACGCAAATTCAACAATGGCAGGACTCACAGCTGCATCGAATCACTCATCAACTGTCCACCTGGATACAGCTGCATCGAATCACTCATCAACTGTCCACCTGGATATAAGGCACCCCTTTCCTCAGCTCTTCCTGTTTGCCCGTTGCCAGTCTAGTCGCCTCCCTCCGCCTCCCCGTCTCCTCCTGGGGTTTCTGGTTCCTCTGTCCTCCCCTGTTCTTCGTCCCGCCTCCGCCGCCTGGGGTTGTCCTGCTCGCCTTCGTCTTGGTCCTGCTGCTGTGTGCGTTCCTGCTTCCTGTTCCCTGCGACCCGGCCGGTCATGGCAGATGGCCGCCTGTCCTGAGCCTGGTTCTGCTGGAGGTTTCTTCCCCTCGGGGGAGTTTTTCCTTCCCGCTGTCGCTTCGTGCTTGCTCAGGACGGGGTTTCTGCGCTGGTGTTCGTCTCCGGGTTGGCCGGAGCCGTCGGCCGCTGGCTGGCTGTCATTCACGTACCGGTGGGATGGATTGGACGTCTGCGTTCCCTTCTGAACCACCGGGTTCGGGTCCCGGGGGGGGGGGTAGATATCCATAATCTATCTCCCTATGCCGGACATTCAAGCTCTCAGCAGTCCGGCATGCAAAGCAATGCCCTCCGCCGGGGCCCGAGCGCCAAAGAAACCTTAATCAATAAAACATTTTAATTGTATTCTCTCTCTCGTTTTGTGAGTCTCTTCAGGTTGAATTATTGTTTACATGGTTGATTATTGTTGTTTAATCTGATTGTTGAAAGTAAGGGGCAGATATAATAAGATTTATTCTTCTTTCTGCTACCTTTCATTTTTTTACATTTTGTACACAATCATTTATGAGATTGTCTTGTATTGTTTCTTTTGTTAAAAAATGAACAAATTTAATAAACATAAACATAAACATAAACCTTGACTTCTCTAAATGGTTTTCAGAATCTGTTGGAATCCTGGCAAAAACCAATGCAGATTTGTTCCTGTCTTTGATTTTATACGTCTACCTTATGTTTTGCTAGTTTTTTGATACTTTGTAAAAAAAAAAAAAAAGAAGAAGTATTTCTTTCTTTTGTTTTTTCTCTCTTTTGTTTTTCTATTGTTTATTGTTTATTGTTTGTTTACTATAACTCCTTTCAAGCACTCCCAGACACAAGTGGTTCCCTCAAACTGATGAATTTATTGGGATTTGGTAGTGAAAACTAAAGAAGATACAAAAGGTAAAACAACCGTTAACTCTTAAAGGTGCTATGTGTAACTTTCTGTAGAGTGCAGAACTTAGAAAAATTTTCAACAGGCAAAGCATTCTGATCCCTCCCCCTCAGAGCCATATATGGCTCTGAGGGGGAGGCTCTGCTGAGATTCAAATTCAAGCTCTGTTTTTATTGGCTGATTCAAATTCAAGCTCTGTTTTTAATTGGCTGGTTACAAACTCTGTTTTTATTGGCTGTCATTGTCCTGGTCACTCTGTGTTTTTAGTGTTTTTATAAATGCTGATAGAGAAGCAAGGGGACTATAGTTTTTTTCAGAGATTACTTTGTCTAACATCAGTTTGTCAGTAGATAGTGACAGAGTGAAGAAATATGTTAAAAATATATTGTTTGAAAAGTTACAGACTACATTACAATCTTACATACCCCAGCTTTAAGGAAAATAAAGAACAAATATTCATATCAAATGCTTGTACACTCTAAGTAAAACAAAATACAGAAATTAAACAAACATACCTCATTGGCTGTGTGCTACTAAAACAAAGGAATTAGGCTTGTTTCTTCAGTTTCAGCTTCTTTGAACTCTTCTTCAACTTAAAAGTCCGTGCTTACTAGCTGAAACTCACATCCTTTCTACTACTGTAACTGACTTCTTCTGGTACTTTTCACCTGAATACAGCGTTACCTTTCACACCTGAACACAGCGCCAACTACAGGTGACAAGTAAAACTACATATAATAAAACAAACAGTACAAGCCATATGAATGTGAAACATAAAACAAACTGTGGCAGTTACACTCCCACCAAATCACACATCCTGTATGTGGGATTTCTCTAAATCGAACTGACACTTCAAAAATGAAACAAACAAAAGTTACTCTGCTTCAAGCAAAACAACAACCTTATGTACAGGTCGATCAAGTGAAACTGTCTTTGTTGTATGTTTACCATGTTTGTCTAATGTACTCTCACTGACTAACAATCTGACCTTTCTCACCCTATCATCTGAACCAGGGTATACTTCTGTGACTTTAGCCATTTTCCATTCATTGCATGGAACAAGATCTTCTTGAAGTAGAACAATGTCATTAACCTTCAAGTTCCTTTTAGATGCATGCCACTTTTGTCTTGGTTGTAAGTTGAGTAAATACTCCTTCCTCCATCTCATCCAAAATTGGTTGACCAAGTACTGTACTCTTCTCCATCTCCTTTGAAGATACAGATCCTCTTTCAAGAACTGCCCTGGTGGAGGTTGAACAATACTAGACTTCATGGTTAGAATATGATTAGGCGTTAATGGTTCAGGGCCAGTAGGATCGTTCAGATGTTCTACTGAGAGTGGCCGGCTGTTAATTATTGCCATAACCTCATACAAGAACGTTCTTAATGATGTCTAGTCTTCTCGCTGACTGGTCCAATATAGCAGCGAAAACACTTCTTATCGTTCTTATCTGTCTTTCCCATACTCCTCCCATATGACTCGCTGATGGGGGATTCATGAGGAATTCACAGCCGAATATCTTGATCTTTTCTTGATCCATGCCTTTCATCAGATTTGCAAGCTCCCTTTGTGCACCAACAAAATTGGTTCCTTTGTCACACCTCAGTTGACGAACATTTCCTCTGATGGCAATAAATGCTCTCAGAGCATTCATGAATGCGTCTGTACTTAGGTCATCTACCACCTCTATGTGGACCGCTCGTGAACATAGACAGGTTAATACCAGTCCATATCTTTTAAGCTCTTTGCGTCCATCCTTGACATAAATATGTCCGAAACAATCCATTCCAACGAAGGTGAAAGGTGGGGTCGGTTCTGTCCTATCCAAAGGTAAATCTCCCATTTTCTGTACTTCAGTATTCTTCCTGTACTTCCTGCATTTCACACATTTGAAGATGTGAGATGAGACTCCACTGCTACATCCAAGGATCCACCATCCATTAGCTCGCAGTTCGTTAATTGTCATTCCACGTCCTTGATGCTGGATTTTCGCATGAAAATGTTCAATAAGCAAAGTGGATATATACCCTTTGGTAGTATTGCTGGATGCTTGACATGTGGATGGAGTACAGCATGACTCAAACGTCCACCAACTCTGAGTATTCCTTCTTCATCCAAGAATGGACTCAACTTGTACAGTCTACTGTCTTTAGTCTTTGTGATAACTTTCTTGGCTTTCAATGTTGCTATTTCCTTTGAAAATGCCTCTGTTTGAACAAGCTTAATGACTACCAATTCAGCTTCCTTTCTTTCTTCCAAACTTGTGTTGTCTATGTTTTGTGCCATACCTTTGTGTTCTTTGACCTTTCCTCTTAACACTGTTAGAGCTCTGATCAATTTGGACCACTCTGAGAACTTCTCGAAGCGATCTAGCATTGTTCTCTCTTCCTTTGCTCTGGTGTTGAATACAAATGCCTTGTGGAGTTCAGGATCATCTTCCTTGACCTCTTCCACCTCCATTTCTTTTTCAGGTAGTCTCTTTTGCCAAAGGAACTTGGTCCTGTGAACTAGGGGTTGAACGAGTACATAATTTTTAAGCTCGACATTAACATAAAAAAACTCGAGCGGCGCTCGAGTAGCCGATGACGTCACGGGGTCTTATGATGCAAAATAAATAAATAAATATAATGCATAAAAACGTCTTTACAAAAAGAAAAAAATGACTTACAAAACATTGGGAGCATTTATTATGCTCCTATCATTTATCATACTGCAGATAAGTCACAGGAAAAACAAAATTATGAGTTATTATTATTACTGTCATAGTGGACGTTGAATCAGGTGACTCTGTGCGGCTTCTCTCAGCCTCTAGTGCTGCAATTACGTTTAATTTTAGAGATTATTGCGTTTATAGGTTTTTAATAGGGTTGGAGATCAATATTCATGATCCTACGTGAAACTAAGGCCAATGCGGAGGGTAATTTGAAATATTCTAGGTGGCGCTCTTGAGCCCTTTCTGTTGCAATTTTGGCCACGCCCCCAAAATATGTAATTTTTCACCAGTCCTGACGAGTCTGCCAAATTTGGTGAGTTTTGGGATATGATAAAGCTCCCAAAAGGCCAAACGTATTGTGACGGCGTTACGTCTGATTCGCCACATCGCCACGCCCACATGCTCCACCCAAAACAACCAGTCGTGGAAAGCTTGTTACAGCAACATGTCTTCGGTCACTGGACAGACCGTCACGCTGATTAGGTAACAGGTGTCCGATCGGGATGTTCAATGTACAACTGTACACTTCCTGTTGTGAGGGGGCGTGGCTTAATTATTGTCATGATTTGACCATTCAGTATTGCAGGGGACCGGATGTGGGTCAATCACTGAAGGTTTGATGTATTAGACTGTTTTCGTGACGGAATCCAAATCAAAAATCCAAGATGGCCGACAAAGCAAAACATTAAAAATACTGTAAAATCCAAGATGGCCACCAACGCTACTTTCAAATCTCTTCTGTTTGGCTTCTCTTCTGTGTAAAATACACACAGAAGAGAAGCGTGCATTTTAAACAGAACAGAAGCCAAACAGAAGAGAATTCACTTCTGTTTGGCTTCTCTTCTCTGTAAAATACACACAGAAGAGAAGCCAAACAGAACAGAAGCAGCTTCTCTTCTGTTTGGCTTCTCTTCTGTGTGTATTTAATTTACACTGTGTAAATTAAATACACACAAAAGAGAAGCCAAACAGAAGCTGCAGCTTCTCTTCTGTGTAAAATGCACGCTTCTCTTCTTTGTGTATTTTACACAGAAGAGAAGCCAAACAGAAGTGAATTCTCTTCTGTTTGGCTTCTGTTCTGTTTAAAATGCACGCTTCTTTTCTGTGTGTATTTTACACAGAAGAGAAGCTAAACAGAAGAGAAGAAGCTTCTCTTCTGTGTGTATTTTACAGGATGAGGATTGAGATGTCATAGGAACTCAAGACGCTATCACATATTCACAGTTCACACATTTTTTTTATTTACAGAAAAAATAAAACAAAATATCAGGGGCTCATATTTATGCTCCTACCATTTGTCATACTACTGACAAAATCAAAACTGTTATGCTGCAAATGCTTTAAAAAACAAAACAAAAATCAGGGGTTAAAATAAAACTAAGAACACAAAGGCAGGTTCCGCTGCAAAAGGGATAAACCTTTTTCTCTCACAGAAACGTGCAGCGCTTTAAAAAAACAAAACTAAAATCAGGAGTTAAAATCGTCAATCAAGCACCACTCCCTGAGTCCCTGCCCCCCCCAGTTTTATTTTATTTAATCCACCAGTGGATTAAATGAAGTTCACTCACTGTCAACAGTCTCTGAGTCTTCAATTTTAGGTTTTGCTTTGCAATCCTGGTTTACGTTCAAGAAAACCAGAGCATCTACATGAGCAGGATGGAGGCTTGCACGTTTTCTTGTAATGGTATTCCCAGCAAGAGAGAAAATTCTCTCGCTGGGAGTGCTGGTTGCTGGAACAGCTAAATACTTTCGGCTGAGTTTGGCCAAACGAGGAAATCTATCCTGGTGGCCCACCACCGCAGCGGGTTTGTCATGGTGGGAATCTGTGGTAAGGAAAAGAAATCCTGGACCTCTTCAGCAGCAGTGGAGCAGTGCACTGATGATCTCCTGTCACTCTGAAAGTGTGGCCCAAAGAGTTGCAGGAAGTCCTCCTCCAGTCTGGCTCGTTTGCTCACTGGCTCGCTCTGGTTGGGCCTCTCCTCCTCTTCCTCACCTTGGACAGCTACACCTAGGAGGAGCAAATTGAATAACACAAAATATTAAAATATAATTTTAATTATTATTAGATAATAATATTAGAAAGAATATATTTAAATGTTGCATCCATTAGACCCACCTGTAGCTCCAGACGGCTCTGGCTCTCCCAAGTTGAGCAGGCTGGTCAGGTGACTCTGGGCGGCCTCTCTCTGGATCTGTGACAAGTACTGCAGATGTTTAAAGCGGGGATCCAGCATGCAGGCGATGACTGGGATGGATTTTGTCAGATTACTGGAATGCAGTTTGAAGCATGTTTCCAGCTGTTGGCGGACTGCATTTTTAAAAGAATAATAGATGTCAAAGCACTCGATCTGTCGATAACTCTGTTAATCTGTTAATACACTACTGTGAACCAGTTGGATGATTTCAATTGTTCTGCAGTTAAACCACGGGAAGCATGATCTGCAGGATTGTCCTCTGAAACAATGTGCGCCCATTGTTCTGGTTTTGAACTGGACTTAATTCTTTGAACACGATTAGCAACAAACACTTG
>JBBPBX010104580.1:0-11709 GCA_038048925.1 Garcialebias charrua
GAAATATTTTTAAACTCATCAGGTGTACAGTAGTTAGTGGTTGGCCCTGGGTTGGGCTGAATCCCTGAGATCAATAACAACATTAATATCAGACATTTACATGACTTCTTTGTCAGTGATGTGTAATTACAGGAGTTAACAGTGTGACATTTTGCCCCCATAATTGAACCATGTGAAACATTAATGAAGACACGATCATTCAGAGCCCAAAAACAATGAAAGTCGCAATGATGGGCAGATCCAGATGAGTTGATAAGATTCAGTGATTCCAGATAGTCTGAGAACTGAAAATAGTGACAATAATATGAATGATGCAGAAAAGTCTCTGACCATAAAGCGTCACAAATTAAGTGTGCAAACAGTTCCTTTGAGGAGGCCCAACTACAGGGGGTCCAGCCCCCCTGTGAATATGAATGGATGTGGTCCTGGTTAACACAAGCTGGATCCAGAATCAACGGGTAGAAACAAGCAATTTGCAGCAAACAGCAGAGTGTGATGCCAGAAATGCCTCTTAAAATTAAGGGCATGATTGTAGCCTGTATCAGGACAGCAAAGGGACAACAGCGTGAACAGCACCAAACAACAGCAACAGCAGCTCCTGATCCTCAGCGGCGCACGATTCTCTCCGCCCGTCTGATCCACAAATAGCTCCCCAACAGTGTGGAACAGGCACCAAACAGCGACGATCCAGATCCTCCGCGCTTCACTCTCCGCTCGTTTGATCCACAAACAGCCCACAACAACGAAATGAGGCTCTTTAAAGATATCTGCAACAGGTAAGATTTCAGCAGCAGCAGTTCAAACATCCGCACGTCCCTCAGATGAACGCGCGTGTGAGCAGAGCAGAGAGAGCGCAGCTCCAGTCGGGTCCAGTTAACTGCAAACACACACGCGCAGATGTGCTCAGGATCCAGGAGGTGAAACAGACTACAGGTAGTCCCCGATTTACGAGCGAGATCCGTTACAACGAGGCGCTCGTAAACCGGAAATCTCGTAATTTGGAACGGCCGCCATTTCTCTCGTAAATCCGGAATTTCGCTCGTAAATTGGAACGGTTTTCGCTAGCGCGACTACAAACACTCTATTTTCATCCAAAAACTGCTTATGAGTGCATAAAAATGATCGGAAACGTGTGTCCATATGCTTAGCTAACTAACTGTGGTGAAAAAACACATGAAAACTCAGTATTTTTTTCGTTTTTTCCAAAAATTCGCAGCTCGTAAGTCTGGAACCTCGCAGATCAGAGCGCTCGTAAATCGGGGACTACCTGTAATGTGGACTTAATGTAGGTGATGTCCCCACAGCCAGATCGGTTCGGTTCTGGCCCAGTCAAAAACACCTCCCCCACGCACCAGGTACGCTTTCTTCCTCCCACGCCACGAGGTCAACAAAGAACAGCAGAAAAGATCAGCAAAGTAAAAAACTTCCCTGCTAATCTTGTTGAAAACCAGGAGAAACCACAGCAGAACCGCAGATCCAGGTGGGACGTTTAAACGTTTAAAAATGTCCTTATTTTCTTATTCATTTCACGCAAATTTGGGAAAAGAATGAGATGAACGTGCCCCTCTGACAAAACCTCTGGCCCCAGCTTGGCCCCACTAGTACAACTGGTCTAGAACCGCCACTGGTGTGTGTGTGTGTCCTTGTTTATGCTACGTTGTAAGGCCCAGTTTTCTGAGTTTTACCAAATTGTGAGGCCCAACTGGTTCTTATGGGGCCCAAAGCCCGGGCCCCATAAGTAGAAGTCCCGTTGGTGGGTTAGGGGTTAGGTTAGGTGTGAATTGAGGATGTGTTAAGTTTAGGGTAAGGTATGCATTGGTAATGGTTAGGTTTAGGGTAAAGGTCAGGGTTAGGCTATAGAAATGAATGAAAAATGAATGGAAGTCAATGCAATGGCCCCACAAAGATAGTAAAACAAACCTGTGTGTGTGTTTGATTGTTTTCTCACCTTCACTGAACAAATGTGTTAATTTTATGTGAGATTAAAGCTGAAGAGTCAGCTGCAGCTGCAGGGCAGAGAGATGGTTCATCACTCACAGGCCAGTCCCAGGCTGCCTCCAGCATCACAAACACCACCACTTTGAACTGACACCATGACTCAGCAGGACTCTGGACCAGTACCATGAGTCAGCAGGACTCTGGACCAGTACCATGAGTCAGCAGGACTCTGGACCAGTACCATGACTCAGCAGGACTCTGGACCAGTACCATGACTCAGCAGGACTCTGGACCAGTACCATGAGTCAGCAGGACTCTGGACCAGTACCATGAGTCAGCAGGACTCTGGACCAGTACCATGAGTCAGCAGGACTCTGGACCAGTACCATGAGTCAGCAGGACTCTGGACCAGTACCATGAGTCAGCAGGACTCTGGACCAGTACCATGAGTCAGCAGGACTCTGGACCAGTACCATGAGTCAGCAGGACTCTGGACCAGTACCATGAGTCAGCAGGACTCTGGACCAGTACCATGAGTCAGCAGGACTCTGGACCAGTACCATGAGTCAGCAGGACTCTGGACCAGTACCATGAGTCAGCAGGACTCTGGACCAGTACCATGAGTCAGCAGGACTCTGGACCAGTACCATGAGTCAGCAGGACTCTGGACCAGTACCATGAGTCAGCAGGACTCTGGACCAGTACCATGAGTCAGCAGGACTCTGGACCAGTACCATGACTCAGCAGGACTCTGGACCAGTACCATGACTCAGCAGGACTCTGGACCAGTACCATGACTCAGCAGGACTCTGGACCAATACAATGACTCAGCAGGACTCTGGACCAGTACCATGACTCAGCAGGACTCTGGACCAGTACCATGACTCAGCAGGACTCTGGACCAGAACTATGACTCAGCAGGACTCTGGACCAGAACTATGACTCAGCAGGACTCTGGACCAGTACCATGACTCAGCAGGCTCTGGACCAGTACCATGTCTTAGCAGGACTCTGGACCAGTACCATGACTCAGCAGGACTCTGGACCAGTACCATGACTCAGCAGGACTCTGGACCAGTACCATGACTCAGCAGGACTCTGGACCAGTACCATGACTCAGCAGGACTCTGGACCAGTACCATGACTCAGCAGGACTCTGGACCAGTACCATGACTCAGCAGGACTCTGGACCAGTACCATGACTCAGCAGGACTCTGGACCAGAACTATGACTCAGCAGGACTCTGGACCAGTACCATGACTCAGCAGGCCTCTGGACCAGTACCATGTCTTAGCAGGACTCTGGACCAGTACCATGACTCAGCAGGACTCTGGACCAGTACCATGTCTTAGCAGGACTCTGGACCAGTACCATGACTCAGCAGGACTCTGGACCAGTACCATGTCTCAGCAGGACTCTGGACCAGTACCATGACTCAGCAGGACTCTGGACCAGTACCATGACTCAACAGGACTCTGGACCAGTACCATGACTCAGCAGGACTCTGGACCAGTACCATGACTCAGCAGGCCTCTGGACCAGTACCATGTCTTAGCAGGACTCTGGACCAGTACCATGACTCAGCAGGACTCTGGACCAGTAACATGACTCAGCAGGACTCTGGACCAGTACCATGTCTTAGCAGGCCTCTGGACCAGTACCATGACTCAACAGGACTCTGGACCAGTACCATGACTCAGCAGGACTCTGGACCAGTACCATGACTCAGCAGGCCTCTGGACCAGTACCATGTCTTAGCAGGACTCTGGACCAGTACCATGACTCAGCAGGACTCTGGACCAGTACCATAACTCAGCAGGACTCTGGACCAGTACCATGTCTTAGCAGGACTCTGGACCAGTACCATGACTCAGCAGGCCTCTGGACCAGTACCATGACTCAGCAGGAGTTGGGCCCACGCTGCAGGCCTGGTGGGGGGGCTGCCTTCTTTGCTGCTGCTTCATGTCACAGCTGATTG
Organism: Garcialebias charrua; assembly: GCA_038048925.1. Taxonomy (NCBI): domain Eukaryota; kingdom Metazoa; phylum Chordata; class Actinopteri; order Cyprinodontiformes; family Rivulidae; genus Garcialebias; species Garcialebias charrua. The sequence goes on from JBBPBX010104580.1 coordinate 3,917, forward strand.
GCCCAAAATGTAACACAGAGTGTAAAAAAAGTCCAAATAACAGAAACATCTTGTTTCATGATTTTTATCAACCGAAGTGTCCTGTCATTTCAGCTCCTACTTAAAACACGACCTAAACCTGGACAGAGCAGAATTTAGCTGAGGAAGAAGCCGCTGAACGTGGCGGGGTCACTCGGCCGAGGCTTCACGTCCTGGGTCCGATGCTGACGACTCATCGGACTCCTTCAAGGAGAACCACGTGAACAGTAAGAACTCCACCGTCCGCTGGGACTGAAGCCTCCGGAGCGTTGTCTCAAATAACTCGGTTTTTATGGATTTATTAACGTTTTAATGAACGGCTGCACACGAGTGAAGTCACCGGACTGGTTTCCCCAGACGCCGCTCCGGTTTCAGACAGAACAAGATAAAGTCGAGCAGACTGTTTTGGTTGGAGCCAGTTTTGTTTTACCTTCATCAATTATGGGAATAATGTGGGCTCTTTGCAGGTTTTCTCAGAAGACAGATAATGAGCCAAAAGAAACAGGACCCGGACTGGTTCCACCTGGAGCAGCAGAACTCACGTCTGTGCCAGTAAGTTAAGTAAGAGTGTGTATTTGTGGAGAGGTGGACAGAAAGGAGACGTAAAGAAACGTGGGAGGACTGTCTGCACTTTGATGAGGAGGAGCGAAGGAAACAGTGACTTTGTGTCAGAACTGAACAGGTCCAGACCTGAAACGGGTCCAGACCTGAAACGGGTCCAGACCTGAAACGGGTCCAGACCTGAAACAGGTCAGCCTCAACAAAAACTCGTCTACAGTGAGTCTCTGCTCCCGACATCCTGACACCAGCTGCAGTTTAGTTACTGTTCTGTCTTTAAAAAGCAGTGATGATGTTTCGTGGCTTTGGACTGTATGCAGAGAAACATATACAGCCTCAGAGAAGCTGAAGAACTGGAGTACCGTACGTACCGGTCTATAAGGCGCTACTTTCTTCACAGGCTTTGAACCTTTATGTCTTACAGTGTTCAATCCAAAATGGTGGCGTGTACACACGCTGCGGCTTCTCTCTCTCCCGACAACATGGTGTTTTCGTCTTTTTTTGTCCTGCGTGCCGCATTGTGCCAGCACGTCTTCGTCATATCTACGTGTTCAAAAACGCAAGTATAGCCGTGAGTTCCTGCTTGATGTCGGAAAAACCGCTCATTTGGGAATAAACAGCGAACTCGAGGAGAAGCTACGTGACTGCGGCCTGCTCTGGAAGCCAGCCCCAAGCCTCCTCCCATCACGCCCACAGTGGAAGCGCCATAAGCGGCGTGACAGGAAGCAGAAGCGGGGTAAGCACGGAGGTATCGGAGCTAGGCTAGCAGCTAGCCCACACAAGCCGGCTATCCCATCTATGGTTTTGGCTAACGTACGCTCCTTGTACAACAAACTGGATTATATACGCCTGCTACGAACAACACAAAAGACTGTGAGAGACTGTTGTGTGTTTGTGTTCACGGAAACGTGGCTTAACAACAACGTTCCGGACCATGCTATACAGCTTGAGCGGATAACATGCTACAGAGTGGACAGAGCTCTCATCGAGGGAGGTAAGACTCGCAGAGGCGGGCTCTGTGTTTACATCAACAACGCCTGGTGCCGGAATGCTGCTGTGGTCTACAAACACTGCTCACCTTTAGTGGAGTTTATGGCTATTAAATGCAGACCGTTCTATTTACCGAGGGAATTTACAGCTGTTATGATCATTGCTGTATATATTCCTCCAAGCTCCAGCAGCAAAGTTAGAGGTGAGGCACTGAATGAACTACTTGTATATCTGCACATCAGTGAGCAACAGACAGTCCACCCTGATGCTTTTCTCATCCTGGCTGGTGATTTCAACCAAGCAGATTGAAAGAGTTTATTTCCAAAAACATACAGACACATAAACTTCCCAACAAGAGGAAAAAATACACTGGACCAAGTTTACACCACCATGAAAGGAGCTTACAAGGCCCTCCCCCTCCCCAACATCGGTGCCTCCGATCATATTAGTGTTATGCTAAAGCTAGCATACAGACCACTGGTGAAAGTCACCAAACCAGTCCGTAAGCAGATACGAGTGTGGCCAGAGGGGACTTCAGAAGCACTCCAGGACTGTTTTGACACAACAGATTGGAATATATTCAAAGAAGCTGCTACCATAAACAACAACACATGTCTCCAAGAGTACTCAGACACGGTATGTTCATACATCACCAAGTGCATTGATGATGTAACCAACCTCAAGACCATCACTGTTCGGGCAAATCAGAAGCCATGGCTGACAGCAGAGGTTTACAGTCTCCTGAGAGCCAGGAATGCTGCCTTCACAGCACAAGATCAGGTGGGCCTGAGGGCAACCAGAAACAACCTGTCCTGGGACCATCAGGAAGGCCAAGAAGCAGTATTCCAGGAAAATAGCTCACCGCTTCAAGGACAGCAAGGATACACAGAGTCTGTGGCAGGGAATACTACAAACCATCCCCCCAGACCTGTGACAGCACAACCTCTACGCTGAATGAACTGAATGACTTCTTTGCTCGGTTTGAGGCATGTAACAGCACACCTGCACAAAAACTCCCCCCCTCTCCTGATGGCCAGGTGCTGGCGCTGTCCTCAGACAACGTAAGGCGATCATTCATCAAGATCAACGCCCGGAAAGCCTCTGGTACTGACAACATACCTAGTCGTGTGCTGAAGGATTGTGCAGGGGAACTCGCAGCGGTCTTCACGGACATCTTTAACATATCACTGAGTCAGGCCATCGTCCCCACCTGTTTCACAGCCACCACCATCATCCCTGTCCCAAAGAAGGCAACGCCCTCCTGCCTCAATGACTATCGTCCAGTAGCACTCACCCCCATCCTGATGAAGTGCTTCGAACGGCTAGTCATGAAAAGCATCAAATCTGTCCTCCCTGCCTCCCTGGATCCCTTCCAATTTGCATATCGGCCTAATCGCTCAACCGACGATGCCATCTCCTCTGCCCTCCACACAGCTCTCACACATCTGGACACGAAAGACTCTTATGTTAGAATGCTGTTCATCGACTTCAGCTCGGCATTCAACACCATCATCCCCCAACAGCTCATCCTTAAACTGGACAGTCTGGGGCTGAACACCTCAATGTGTAACTGGCTGCTAGACTTCCTGACCGGGAGACCACAGGCAGTACGGGTCGGGAGTAACACATCCAGCACCATCACATTGAATACAGGGGCCCCACAAGGATGTGTGCTGAGCCCCCTTCTATTCACCTTGCTAACACACGACTGCACACCATCATACAGATCCAACCACTTCATCAAGTTTACGGACAACACAACAGTGGTAGGTCTCATCAGCAACAATGATGAGACAGACTACAGGAATGAAAGTGAGTCACCTGGACTTGTGGTGCGGACACAACAATCTCACTCTCAACGTGGAGAAGACAAAGGAGATTGTTGTGGACTTCAGGAAGAGGGATGCCCAACATGCCCCTCTGACCATCAACAGCACCACAGTGGAGAGAGTGGACAGCACCAAGTTCCTGGGAGTGCACGTCTCAGAGGACCTGTCCTGGAGCAGGAACACTGCATCACTGGCCAAGAAGGCTCACCAGCGCCTCTACTTTCTCCGCAAGCTGAAAAGAGCTGGAGCTCCAACCCCCATCATGTGCACCTTCTACAGGGGTGCCATAGAAAGTGTCCTGACCAGCTGCATCACGGTGTGGTTTGGTGCATGTACTGCATCCTGCCGCAAGAGCCTCCAGCGCATCGTGAGAGCAGCTGAGAAGATTGTCGGCACCTCCTTCCCCTCACTACAGGACTTACACAGCAACCGCCTCACTCGGAAAGCCCTCTGCATGGCAGGTGATCCCACACACCCACTACACAGCTGCTTCAGCCTGCTGCCATCAGGGAGGAGACTGAGGAGTCTCCAGGCTCGAACCAGCAGACTGAGAGACAGCTCTGTTCATCAGGCAGTCAGGATGCTTAACTCTCTGCCTGCTCTGCCTCCCCTCCCACTTGTACTGCCTTAACACAAAAAAACTTTCACACATTACCACACAACACAAAGATTTTAACACTGGACTCTGTGTCATCAAAACGGGTTATTCACTCAACTCACGGTCATGTGCTCATTCAGTTTGCACTACTTCTCATATTTGCACTAATGTTTGTATTACATTACTGCCTATAGTCATACTACTGTTTACATTTACATTTACATTTATTACTACTGTTTACATTTATTACTACTGTTTACATTTACACTACTTTTTATATCTAAACTACTGCTGATATATATATATATGTTCTTTTTATTAGCCTTATTGCATATGCCACTATACCTCTATACCAATATCAACTACCTCATACTGTACATATACTGTGTACATAAAGTTCATATGCTGCTTTGTCACTCTATTAAAAATGTCAATGCCAGAACCTTCATTTTATTTATAGATATACTTTTTATACTTTTATACTACTGTAGTAGAACATCTCATCTCTGATTTTTTGGTTTTACACCTTTTCATACTTTTATACTACTATGCAAAAACTCAGGACAGTGTTACACTTTTACTATTTTATGCTTATGTTTATTAAATGTTTCAGTGTTTTAGTGTTTAAATGGTTACTGTTGCACCGAGGGACTGAGTGAAACGCAATTTCAATCCTGTGTATGTCCTGTACATACTGCAGTTCTGACAATAAAGTTGACTTTGACTTTGACTTTTCACATCTCTCTGAAACTCTTAGTGTTACTCTTTTCTTGAAGTTTCTTGAAGCTCTCAAGGAGACAAGTGGACACTATTTTGTTACATTTATTTGGAATTACGAGACACAAATCAGAAGAGACTTTCTTTAGTTTGTGTTAATTCAGAATTAATCAACACAATAACTTCAAAATACTGTATTGATCGTGGTTTATGCTGTTAGAATATCAGTCACTTCTTCATATGAGGAATCAAAGCTTCACCTGTATGCACATGAACAGTATATTCTTAGTACGTGTATGATTTGACTAAGCTGGTGTATTTTAAATATGCCAAAGTTAAGAGAACATGTCAGAATGATCTTCTAGACTTTGTTTTAAACTGTATGCTCTATGCAGAAGAACTATGTCTAAAAGTTGATGAACAATCCGTTCGTATTTGTTTGAAGTGTTTTGGGAACGAAGGAAAAGTTGTAGACATAAGTTGTCTCCTGTCTCCCGTCCTTTCTAAAAACAATTAATCTGTTCTCAAAACAGATTCCATGTTTTGTTCACACCTGCATCTTCTGACATACTTTTTCTCTCTCCTGTCCTGTCTGCCCCTACCAGTCACTCAGACTCGCTGACCTGCAAAGTCACTCCCTTTCTAGTGGTAAACAACCAATGAGCAGGAAGTATTTGACTGGGTCACACCCCCTTCTTAAAGGGACACTTCCTGTAGGCTCGTCAGAGTGAGACGGAGCAAAAGAGAGCAAAATGGAGTCTGGAGTGTGTCAACTATGAACTTGCTCTGTTTGAAGCTGATTAACGTCCGACCATGAGTCAAAGGGTCCGCGTTTCTCAGCAAGGTTTTACAGCCAGCTCGCTGTAGAACCAATTTTGAGCTTCTAAACTCAGAATACAATGTGTGCTCTCCAAGAGCACTTTTATTCTGAAAAGCCAACCAGGACGTGCGTTACTACGGTCCGAGTCTTGGCACACGTCTGGAGACGCTGAAGAACGGTAAACAGAACTGACCAAGGACCGAGGGAGATTGACCATCTTCACGAGGTAACAAGTCGTCAAATGCTTGCCAAGTCGTACCGACGTGTAGCGGAGATCGGCCGGAGAGCTGCCTTGTTTCCTGGTTAAAACACACCACTCTCTCCATCTTTCAGCTTTTTCTTCCTCCTTAAACTTTCTCCTCTTAAAGTTTATTTCTAAAAGTAAAACTGTAAGTTTGTGCCGCATAAATAAGTTAATATAAGACCCATTAACTTGTGTTCTGTTGTTCCTGTTTTAATCTGCTGAAAAGTTAGTTATAATATTTGATCGATCAATCTATGTAAATATGTTTTGATTGTAATTGGATGATTGGTTAATTAAATGGTCTATTTTTCATTCATTCAACCTTTATTTAGTCAGGTAAATCTTATTGAACCTTATGGGCTCATTTACGAAAGCGACCTGCTAAAACTAAAGAACGATGAACAGCAATGGTAGAATTTCCTTAAACAATAAACAATAAACAAACAATAAACAATAAACAATAGAAAACAAAAAAGAGAAAAAACAAAAGAAAGAAATACTTTTTTTTTTTTTTAACAAAGTATCAAAAAACGAGCAAAACATAAGGTAGACGTATAAAATCAAAGACAGGAACAAATCTGCATTGGTTTTTGCCAGGATGCCAATCCTGTGTATGTTTATCCCATGTAGACCAACATAAGTTAACGTTTCCTGTCAATTACATTCACTGAGCTACAGATTTATTGATATTAATCTGAAAAAGTGAGAACCCGTGAATTGATGGTAAGTTTGTGTCAGTCTAAACTCTAATAATATTAATAATAATAATGAATTTAATTTATAACGCACTTTTCATTAATGAAAATCTCAAAGTGCTACAAAGTGGAACAAAATTAAATGTCAAATACAACAAATAAAATCAATAATAGTATCAACTAAGATCAAAGATAGAATCATAAGGAGGCAGAGTAGGCTCGCTTAAAAAGAAAGGTCTTCAAGCTGCTTTTAAAGTCAACCAGTGACTGTGGAGCTCTCAGGTAGTCAGGAAGAGAGTTCCATAACTCTACTCAAATCTATCATCTAAAATATAGATAAGTCAGCAAAACTGATCAATTTATCTATTTTATTACAATTGGTGGCTCGTTCCGGTCTCTGAAAGATTTAATATTCATATTTCTGTGCTCATATAACATGTTTGCATGTTGTCCAATTTTTAGACTCTGACAGATTATTTCTTTTGGCTGGTAAAGTGTTCAAAACGTTGCATTAGCTGCAGGTCTTGTCATTTGATGCTGGGGAATTGTCTGTGATCAACTTTTATGCTGTGTGATGCTTTTGATGAAGATTTGTCACGCTGTGTGAGTAATGTTTGTGGTTCGGGTGGAACTGGGTCCAGATTACGTATTCACATGCTGGAGTATTCTCATCGTTAAAATGACCGCAGAGTCATTTTAGAAGCTATTTCCACGTCTGCTGAGATCTTGTGTGTGGTAGTTTACATTTTAGACAGAAATAGGGAACTTTTTCCTGCTCTGAAACTTGTTATCAGCTGTAGTTGAGACGGTTCTGTGCCGGCTCGGTTCTGATAAGGTGGACTCGGCTCGGTTCTGAGGTCCGTTGTTGTTTCAACGGTAAATCGTTGTTCTTACTGAGTGTGGCTCAGTCATGCTGTTTGTAAATGTTGTCACCATACGTTTCAGATTTTTGCGATGTGCAGAAGCGTTTTTATTAAGTTGTAAAGAGTCCGGAAGGTGAGGCTAACAGCTAGCTTTCGTCCATCGTGGAAGCCGCAAAAAACATGCAAAAACTCAGGACAGTATTACGCTTTTATTATTTCATTTTATGCTTATGTTTATTAAATGTTTTAGTGTTTAAATGGTTACTGTTGCACCGAAGGGACTGAGAGAAATGCAATTTCAATCCTGTGTATGTCCTGTACATATTGCAGTTTTGACAATAAAGTTGACTTTGACTTTACTGTGGTTCATGTATGGGTTTGTTTTTAGGAGCCAACGAGCTCCACGCTGCTGAGCGCATTTAGCTTCGTCACACCCGGGCGCTCACACAGCTTTCCAGTAC
>JBBPBX010104584.1:0-11708 GCA_038048925.1 Garcialebias charrua
GTCTACTAAAGATGATTGCCAGTTGTTGCTATGCAGTTTACACACTGAAGATGTTTTATTTTACTCTGGCCAGGATCTTTTTGTTGTTCACTTTTTAACTCATGTGTGAACAGAACTCAGTTTTGGAACAGCTATGTTATGTTCTGGAAAAATAATCTGAATCAGAATCAGAACCAAATTTATTGTCATTGCACAGAAGCACAACAAAATTACATTTCAGTACAGCCTGTCCAAAGAAGCACAAACAACCAAAGAACATAGACATGGGAGATGGAGTGCCTGAGGCTGCAGCCTCAAGAGGCGCTGCCTTTTTTGTGTTAAATAAGGAAAATGAAACATAAGGAGGAGGTACAAAACATATTTCTCAGAAGTTGCAAACAATCTCAGCACAAAAAAAGCAACAAACAAATGACACAATAAGACATATGCATGTGGAGTGGGTGAGGGTGATGTGGGAGGGTAAGTGGGGCTCCCAGCACAGGCCACCCAAGAGAGTGTCGAAGCCACTGGAGCCTTGCATCCAACCTAGGTTATTGCAGCCACCCAAGAGAGCGTTGAAGCCACTGGAGCCTTGCATCCAACCTAGGTTATTGCACCAGCGGGGCAAAAGGAGGGAGGCCAGCAAAGGGGGTGAGCTGAGGGGAGCGTGTTTATAACTGTGCGAGTGAGTGTATATGTGTGTGTGCGTTTGTAAGTAAGTCCTTGAACACCCTGATGCATGCTCAATAATCCAGGTAGAAAAATCTAAAAAAGCTTAGTCTGGTCCTCTGGACATTCAAAAACAAAACAAAACAAAAAGCAAAAAAGTAGAAACGTTTCGTCTTTCGTCCGAAAGAGGACCAGACTAAGCTTTTTTAGATAAGTCCATAAACACTGTTCCAGATAGCCCCCACAGCCATAGTCCAAGATAAGTGATGGTGCACTGTTTATCAGCCAGCCTCGATAGAGCTCTGACACAGGTCCACAGATGTCCTTGGGGAAGGTCACGGGTAGTGGGAGCAGAGCATCTTGTTCACATAACATCCAGGAGAATTTGAGATAGTCAATCTTCCAAGGCTGACATGGGGTGAGCCAGATTCAGATTACAACAGTTGTTTTGGGCAGGCCGACTCCGTTAATTTCCCGTCTGCCTTACAGTCTCACTGGTACATCTCAATGGTAACTCCAAACACCAAATTTGTGGCCAGTACCACTGAGCCGAGCTTGAGACTTCTCCTATGTCAATTCCTTCCCGCCAGCGAGATTCAGGAGCTGCAAGTAGCCTGCGATTCTCAGCAGAAATCACGTCCAGCTCACACAGCATTTGAGTCTGAGTGCTCACCGCAAGGCACATTTCCTCATACAAGTCGGGCAGCCTCACAATGGCCAGAACAGCTGCCGATGCTTTCCAAATTTGTCGATAGGCCAGGTAACCACCAACTCCAAAAAGCTGAAATCCTGTTATCATAATAAATCCAATTATGTACACATCTTGAACATCCTCGACCGACACTATGGACAGACAGACAATCTTCCACTGCCCCCAGGAATCCCTCATGTATCCAGCTGCAAGTGTCCCGTCAGGGCAGGAGGGCTCTCCTTCGCCCTGTCTTCTCGTCGAGAAAATTTGATCAATTGCGTTGAGAGAACAGCAGATCAGATTCATAATTTACAATTTGGAAGATATGCAAAGAGAGGCTCCAAAAGATCACAGGACAAAGAGTAGAAGCAGGGAAAGGAGCGGGTGTAAAAAGTGTCTGCCTTCAGCGAGAGCAATAAAAAAAATAAAATGCAGCAGGTGTTTAAGATAGACCAAGATTTCATCTGTGAGCTTTCTTCTTTCAAAACACAGCATTATAAACACACATTCCTCAACCTCACATTCCAGTTTATGTTGCAGAATTGCATACATCTGAAAGTAAACAATAAATGGGCATTTTGTTATCTAGGTTAATAAAACATCTTGATAAATGGCCAACATATGTTTTTGGTATAAAATGCAATAGGAATGAAAAAAAACCACAGGGTGTCCTTTTGCCATAATTTATTTTGAAAACTGCTATACCACAAAATAATCTCTATTGAGAAAATTCCACTACTAGGTCTAGAGTTTTAAAATAATAGACTGGTCAGCAGAGCTACGTCACTGGATGACCCACCCAGCAAAACTGCAAACTACATCTGAACCTTCACTTCCTCATCGTGTTGACGGATGGCCCCACAAGAGGTGAGCGTGTTTACAGAGAGATTTTGGAGATGATGGAGCAGCAAGGCAACACAAAGACTTCTTCAAGGTTTCGTGCGCACATTTTGAGCAGGCCATTCCTGGCTCCAGAAGATTTTGGAAAAATCTACTCATATTACACTTTTGTTCTTGAGAATAGACTAAAATGAACTTTCCAAACACAGGGAAGCAAAAACAATTAACCCAACAAAACAAAGGAATTGAATGTTGTTGTTTTTTGTTTTAAGACTGGGCTTAAGACTTTCCTTTTTGATAAATCCTATAGTTACGGGTGTCTTCTTCTGCTGCTATAGGCTTAGACTACTGGAGAACAAATTGACCTATTTCTTCAAGTGAATAGTTACAAATGTATAAAAATGAATAGTTTGAATTTGAAATTATTTCTATCTTAACATGTGATTCTCCATCTGCCATTGTGTATCTGTTCCTCCTTCCTGTCCTCTCAAATCCAACTGGTCGAAGCAGATGGTTGCTTGTCCTGAGTCTGGTTCTGCTGGAGGTTTCTTCCTCATGAAGGAGTTTTTCCTTTCCACTGTCGCCTTCATGCTTGCTCAGGATGAGAGTCTGTGACGATTCAAAGCAATCTGCTCCTCAGATAATTAATGTTATTAACTTACTTTTTATGTATGTGAATGTTTCTGTTCAGTGCCCTGTGATGACATCTTCTGTTGTGACTTGGCGCTATATAAATGAATTTAATTTAATTGAATTGAATTTTGTAACAAGGTAAATGGTTAAGAGCTTTAAATTTTGGACCTATGATTTAAAACTAATTTTCCACCAAACAGTTTTGACTCACCTGTCTAAAAGTTTGGACACCCTTGTACTGGCAGTGCTACTGAACAGCTGATTTCTTAATATGTTCAAGATTAGGGTATACGTGTTGAAAATAATTCTGCTCATGACTAATTTAAACCATGAGGACAATAAATAATCATTATATAACTGGACGAACTGTCTTTTCATCTTACAACTAAACTGAATTACTACAAACACAAAGATGCAAAAAGGTGATATTAGATGTTTCTAAATTAATTTGCTGTAAGAGAAGAAGCTGCATGTTGGAATGAAAGCATTTAATAACAGACTGATTTTCAGTATTTTGTGCCTCTGTTTTAACCCACTTTAATGGGGCTGAAGCACATGGAGATTGTTGTACAGTATCTTGATGATAGAAAAGAAAGAGGGAAGCGAAATATGTTTATTGTGTGAATGTTTATAAAGCATTCACTCTACTGTGATCCATTTTTCTTATGTACCTGTACATTTTTCTGCATCTTTTTCATTCCACAATTTTTGTGCTATTTCAACACATCATAAATCAAAACGTTCAGCTCTTTCAGGACAATCCTTGTATGACTTTTGGTATTGGTGCAATTTTAATTTTTTTGAAATATTTAGTCTTTTATGCCACTTTTTTTCCTCATAGAAAATGAAATGAGCTCATCTTACATCCTTCATATCTTTAGATCTGTTTACAACCTTTTACTGCTCTTTCACATTTTGTTCTGGTTCAGCTTCTTTCGCATTTCTTGTGCAAATTTAAACTTTTTAAAAACTATTTTCAGTTAATTTCAACTGTTTTGTGATCCTTTTAGATTATTTCTGCTAACTACTGTACAACATTTTTGTGCTTCTTCAAACTTATTTCTGCTAATTTCGGCTTGTTATTCTCCATGCAGCTTATTTCTGCAAGTTTCAGTTATTTCGGCTACTATTTAGCTATTTAATGCTAATTTATTCATCTAGTTCCATATTTTTTGCACTCATTTAATTTTTCAGCCTAATTCAGCAAAAAATGGGGCTCTCTCCACTTCCTCCTTGTAATTTCAGCTTCTTTCTAATTTGTGAGCTACTTTTCAGCAGTTTTTGCTAATTTAAGCATATGCTTATTTCTGCTTCTTTCAGCATACTTGGGCAAATGCAATCTTTCTGCTTTCTTCTGATTTAAGCTTGTTCTAACTTTCAGCTAGCTTTTTAGCATTTTATAGCTAATTTAAGCCATTTTCAGATAAATTCAAGTTTTTAATGGTATTTTTTGCTACTTTCAGCCTAATTAACTTTTTATGCTGATTTCAGCATGTTGCGCTCCTTTCAGCTTTTTTCTGCTAGTTTTGACTTTTTGTGCAATTTCAGCTACTACTGGTATTCACTTTTTATGCTAAATTTAGCTTTTTAGGCTAATTCCACTTTTTTTAAACACATTTAAGCTCTTTCCACTTCCTTCTGGTAGCTCAAGCTTCTTTCTGCCTTTTCAGCTAGTATTTGCAAATTTCAGCTGTTTTTCAGCAAGTTCTTCTGCAATAAGCATTCACACTGCATTTCTGCAGGTAATGCATATTTGCAACTGATATTGTCAAATTGGTTAGCCCCAGTTATTAACTTCATCTGGGCCTCTTTTGTTATAACAAAAAGGGCAAGTTGGTTACTTTTTTATTTATTTAACAAAATGTCACCAAGCCTCCATGTTCAATTAAATGCACTTTCACAGAACACCTGATACTGTGAATCTGATGCCTTCTTGGTGTGATTTCTGGATGGACCAAGGCAGAAAACGAGGGGCAATGACAACCCACTCCTGGTGCTCCTTTAGTGTCATGAAGTGAAGTAACAACAGAGCCACATTGTTCAACATGAGAAAACGTAAGCCGGGTTTGTGGCTCAATAATTTGATGAAGTGACGTACACTTCCTGCGATCACACATTTAAAACAACAATACAGATTCATTTAGGAGAAAAAATTCTCATCTATTTTAGTTTATTTAACTAGCTATATTCTTAACAATGACAAATTGGGTTGATGACTAAACTTGTGAGCTTCTCGCTCTTTGTGCTGAACATGTACAGTACAAAAATGTCAAAGGCATCCATCACACATTCATTGCATAGTGCAACACAACACTTTAAAAACCCGAGTTCTGCTCCACGCCTCTTTTACTTCCACACTGCTCGTTTAATTTCTGAAAGCTCTCGTCAGGCCGGCTCAATTGATGCTTTTTGACCAGTCAAACGTAGCTAAAGACAGATTGTTCTTTGCGGCCATTTTGCAGATTTGTTTGATAAAATAGCCTTAAGATAAATAAATACAGGTTTTTACAGGTACATAATTTGTAAGCAGTCTCATTCTTATGTAAACTCATCAGTGTGGGTGTAATCTGGGTGTTGGAAGATTTTTTTTCTATAAAAAAAACAGAAACGTTTATACATTCACACCAACAACGGTGCCTCAATAAAACTGTGATGAACTACAGATGCCAAAAGATGAACTGTTTTCTGTGTACCGGGTAGTCCCCCCCCTCACACACACACACACACACACACAAAGATGTGTGGTTCAAAACAGCTGTGTAAAATTTAAACAGACATTTGCATAAGCAATCTGCAAAAACGAGTGAGAACAAATGTAGAAAGAAATCATTATGCAAATGTAGAGAGCAAACTCAAAAACAGAACAAGGCAGCAAGAAATAAACATGATCATACCACTGTCTGATGATTGACCTGAATGACTTCATCTCCAGCGTGGATTTTCTTACAGCGATCAGCCAGGGACTGATGGACAAACAGAGATCATTGTTACTATTTAAAGCTTCACGGTGCACCACAGTATTTATTTAATCTAAAGTATATCATTAAGAGCTGCTTGTGTATTTGGATAATAAACACGGATCGTTTTGAAATACATTAGGTCTCCTCATCTCACTAAAAAACAACATATAAACCTATACATATGTCTTCTGATTGGTCAAATCTGGTAAATGGTGAGTAAATAACAGCTCAGTATTAATTAATTAACTGATGAAGCTATAATGTTTATTCATCCTCAACACTAGGTTTACCACATTTGTAACAACAGAAATGAATCACAACAAATCCCTACATCCATTTTAGTCATAGCTGCGTTAATCAGCCTCCAGCTACGCCATGTTTTCAAAACAAGCACTGACAGACCCAAGAGAGGGTGCTTCAGACAGGAACGGGTTAAGAGAGACACTTCAATCTGCAAATTAAGCCGCGTGTGAACAAGCAGCGATGATGTGAACAAAAATGAAAACAAAGAGGCTTTTACTTACTCCTTCCGTGGTCCCGGTGATTACATGCAAACCATCATACGTTGATTTGATGTACATGCCCTGAGGGGATATTACAATCATATCAGCCTAAAATACTGCAAAGCAGCACAGCCAATAACTATTTGCACAACAGAGCTGGGCCAGTTTGTGTCTGCAAATCTGCAGTAATCTGCTTGAAGTGCAGCATGTGAAAACTTCAGATTTATCAGTAATAAAGGAGCAAGTTTCCATCACTAATTGGTAAATGACTGCACAAGTGTTAAAACATCTGTATGCTTTCCAAATGCACCCATTATGATCAGAATTTACTGTACATCATAAAGATGGTCTCACTCAGTGCTCCAAGCAGGTTAAATCCAACATGGAGGATTGCCACTGTCGCAAAATGTTAAAACTCCAACTTTCACTAAAAGGCTTTTAAAGTGCTTGAAATGACAAAGAAGCAGCATGCCATCTTCAAGATGAGGGGAAGAGATTTTTTTGTTTTAGGGCACTTGGCTCAGAGTTGTGTTCAGGGTTCACTGGATGAATGTCCAATCCAGGCATTTGTGTGTGGGGGAGGGCTTTTTATTGTGGCCCCAAGCAGGAAGCTTCTGTCTGAGTGTAGGTCAGTGCAACGATGGAGTTCAGAAAAGTGCTCGTGGATACACAGTAGAAGAAGCAATTCTTCAGTGACATTTAAGAATTGTCTACTAAAGATGATTGCCAGTTGTTGCTATGCAGTTTACACACTGAAGATGTTTTATTTTACTCTGGCCAGGATCTTTTTGTTGTTCACTTTTTAACTCATGTGTGAACAGAACTCAGTTTTGGAACAGCTATGTTATGTTCTGGAAAAATAATCTGAATCAGAATCAGAACCAAATTTATTGTCATTGCACAGAAGCACAACAAAATTACATTTCAGTACAGCCTGTCCAAAGAAGCACAAACAACCAAAGAACATAGACATGGGAGATGGAGTGCCTGAGGCTGCAGCCTCAAGAGGCGCTGCCTTTTTTGTGTTAAATAAGGAAAATGAAACATAAGGAGGAGGTACAAAACATATTTCTCAGAAGTTGCAAACAATCTCAGCACAAAAAAAGCAACAAACAAATGACACAATAAGACATATGCATGTGGAGTGGGTGAGGGTGATGTGGGAGGGTAAGTGGGGCTCCCAGCACAGGCCACCCAAGAGAGCGTTGAAGCCACTGGAGCCTTGCATCCAACCTAGGTTATTGCACCAGCGGGGCAAAAGGAGGGAGGCCAGCAAAGGGGGTGAGCTGAGGGGAGCGTGTTTATAACTGTGCGAGTGAGTGTATATGTGTGTGTGCGTTTGTAAGTAAGTCCTTGAACACCCTGATGCATGCTCAATAATCCAGGTAGAAAAATCTAAAAAAGCTTAGTCTGGTCCTCTGGACATTCAAAAACAAAACAAAACAAAAAGCAAAAAAGTAGAAACGTTTCGTCTTTCGTCCGAAAGAGGACCAGACTAAGCTTTTTTAGATAAGTCCATAAACACTGTTCCAGATAGCCCCCACAGCCATAGTCCAAGATAAGTGATGGTGCACTGTTTATCAGCCAGCCTCGATAGAGCTCTGACACAGGTCCACAGATGTCCTTGGGGAAGGTCACGGGTAGTGGGAGCAGAGCATCTTGTTCACATAACATCCAGGAGAATTTGAGATAGTCAATCTTCCAAGGCTGACATGGGGTGAGCCAGATTCAGATTACAACAGTTGTTTTGGGCAGGCCGACTCCGTTAATTTCCCGTCTGCCTTACAGTCTCACTGGTACATCTCAATGGTAACTCCAAACACCAAATTTGTGGCCAGTACCACTGAGCCGAGCTTGAGACTTCTCCTATGTCAATTCCTTCCCGCCAGCGAGATTCAGGAGCTGCAAGTAGCCTGCGATTCTCAGCAGAAATCACGTCCAGCTCACACAGCATTTGAGTCTGAGTGCTCACCGCAAGGCACATTTCCTCATACAAGTCGGGCAGCCTCACAATGGCCAGAACAGCTGCCGATGCTTTCCAAATTTGTCGATAGGCCAGGTAACCACCAACTCCAAAAAGCTGAAATCCTGTTATCATAATAAATCCAATTATGTACACATCTTGAACATCCTCGACCGACACTATGGACAGACAGACAATCTTCCACTGCCCCCAGGAATCCCTCATGTATCCAGCTGCAAGTGTCCCGTCAGGGCAGGAGGGCTCTCCTTCGCCCTGTCTTCTCGTCGAGAAAATTTGATCAATTGCGTTGAGAGAACAGCAGATCAGATTCATAATTTACAATTTGGAAGATATGCAAAGAGAGGCTCCAAAAGATCACAGGACAAAGAGTAGAAGCAGGGAAAGGAGCGGGTGTAAAAAGTGTCTGCCTTCAGCGAGAGCAATAAAAAAAATAAAATGCAGCAGGTGTTTAAGATAGACCAAGATTTCATCTGTGAGCTTTCTTCTTTCAAAACACAGCATTATAAACACACATTCCTCAACCTCACATTCCAGTTTATGTTGCAGAATTGCATACATCTGAAAGTAAACAATAAATGGGCATTTTGTTATCTAGGTTAATAAAACATCTTGATAAATGGCCAACATATGTTTTTGGTATAAAATGCAATAGGAATGAAAAAAAACCACAGGGTGTCCTTTTGCCATAATTTATTTTGAAAACTGCTATACCACAAAATAATCTCTATTGAGAAAATTCCACTACTAGGTCTAGAGTTTTAAAATAATAGACTGGTCAGCAGAGCTACGTCACTGGATGACCCACCCAGCAAAACTGCAAACTACATCTGAACCTTCACTTCCTCATCGTGTTGACGGATGGCCCCACAAGAGGTGAGCGTGTTTACAGAGAGATTTTGGAGATGATGGAGCAGCAAGGCAACACAAAGACTTCTTCAAGGTTTCGTGCGCACATTTTGAGCAGGCCATTCCTGGCTCCAGAAGATTTTGGAAAAATCTACTCATATTACACTTTTGTTCTTGAGAATAGACTAAAATGAACTTTCCAAACACAGGGAAGCAAAAACAATTAACCCAACAAAACAAAGGAATTGAATGTTGTTGTTTTTTGTTTTAAGACTGGGCTTAAGACTTTCCTTTTTGATAAATCCTATAGTTACGGGTGTCTTCTTCTGCTGCTATAGGCTTAGACTACTGGAGAACAAATTGACCTATTTCTTCAAGTGAATAGTTACAAATGTATAAAAATGAATAGTTTGAATTTGAAATTATTTCTATCTTAACATGTGATTCTCCATCTGCCATTGTGTATCTGTTCCTCCTTCCTGTCCTCTCAAATCCAACTGGTCGAAGCAGATGGTTGCTTGTCCTGAGTCTGGTTCTGCTGGAGGTTTCTTCCTCATGAAGGAGTTTTTCCTTTCCACTGTCGCCTTCATGCTTGCTCAGGATGAGAGTCTGTGACGATTCAAAGCAATCTGCTCCTCAGATAATTAATGTTATTAACTTACTTTTTATGTATGTGAATGTTTCTGTTCAGTGCCCTGTGATGACATCTTCTGTTGTGACTTGGCGCTATATAAATGAATTTAATTTAATTGAATTGAATTTTGTAACAAGGTAAATGGTTAAGAGCTTTAAATTTTGGACCTATGATTTAAAACTAATTTTCCACCAAACAGTTTTGACTCACCTGTCTAAAAGTTTGGACACCCTTGTACTGGCAGTGCTACTGAACAGCTGATTTCTTAATATGTTCAAGATTAGGGTATACGTGTTGAAAATAATTCTGCTCATGACTAATTTAAACCATGAGGACAATAAATAATCATTATATAACTGGACGAACTGTCTTTTCATCTTACAACTAAACTGAATTACTACAAACACAAAGATGCAAAAAGGTGATATTAGATGTTTCTAAATTAATTTGCTGTAAGAGAAGAAGCTGCATGTTGGAATGAAAGCATTTAATAACAGACTGATTTTCAGTATTTTGTGCCTCTGTTTTAACCCACTTTAATGGGGGAGGGGTTCAACAGTACCTGACCAATCATTAAAAACAATAGTACCCACTTGGGATCAGTTTGACAGCCACATTAGTCGCAGCCAACGCGGTGACCGGCTAATTGTTAGTCCTCTCATGGTGCTTACTGCTTGTTCAAATGAGGAACTTCATGTAACTCTGCCAGATTTATCAGTCATCTCACTGAAGTGAACAGACGCCAAAATCTGGACTCTGGCAAGCACATTATGGGACTCTATAAAAAAAGTTACCACTAAAAATAAGTATGGTACTTGCTCTTAAACTAATACCAGCCAGGCTTTAGAATAAAACAGCCAGAATCTCTGTTTCATCAATTTTGGTATATAAAACAAAAAATGCCACACTTACAGGCAAGGGAAAGGTAATATTTAAATATCCACGTCAGATGTTGTAACATCTAATGATGTTATCAACATGCTATCAACATAATCCCCTAACTCTATGCCATAATATAATTATTTTCTGTATTTACAGTATAAGAACAAAAGATGGTCACATTTGCCTCCTGTTGACAAAACTATCATGTCTTTTTTTTTTTCTTCTTCTTTTGGCTGCTCCCTTATTCAGGCGTCACCACAGCAAATTAAAGCTCTATTTGCATGGGATTAGTTTTACCTAAGGACCACATGCTATTTGTGATAATTATGGAGCTTGTCTGTGTTGTTAATCCTGTGCGAATCGGCCATGTCAGTCATTTGTAAAGTAAAAATTGCCCCGCAAATTGCCTAGTATACTTTGCTGAACGCCGAGGTCCTGTAATAATACTAATCCAATGTGAATAGGCATCTCTGTGATTTGGACAGAAATGGGTGGGATCCGACATGTAATGGGCGTTTTTTTATTTTATTTTTTTAAGCAAAATCATTTGGGAAAAATACAGAACAAGGCTATTTTAAATGAATGCGCTGCTCGCTTCAGCTTAAAAAAAATTATATATATACTATATATATATATATATATAGTTTTTTTTTCTGCTTCGGTTTTTATACTGATCCTTTGCCACAGATGACAGGAGGTGCAGAGATGCGCGTGTGATCAGCTGACCCATCCAGCCATCCACTATATTTACCCGCTTCTTCCTTTTCAGGTAGCGGGTGTTAAGGGCCTTGCTCAAGGGCCTAGAGTGGGGCAAATGAGGGTGGAGGCAGGCGTGGGTGCTTCACCTTTCCCACCCACATTTTGATGTTGTTGATACCGGGAGTTGAACCAGCAATCTTCCGATCACAGGCCCACCTTCTCTAACCTCTGCTCCACCACTCCCACACCACTATCATTTGATTGACAAACATTATTAAAGTCACTATGAGAAGGTGCTATTTATAAGACTGAGCTGAATACAGCACCTCAGACTGAAGAAGTCTTGGAGGAAAGACGAATCGTTTCCACAATTTTTTTTTGTTGCTTT
>JBBPBX010104586.1:0-11707 GCA_038048925.1 Garcialebias charrua
GCACGAAGGACAGTAGGCTGGCATACCATGTATTCTTTAACCAGTGTGTCCAGGTCTTCATTGAGGTAGATGCTCAGGCAGCTCAGCACACAATCACGCCTCACGTTGATGTCTTCATTCTGAGGAAGAAAAAAACCCAACATGATTCATGCCTGTCAGTGTTAGAGACACACTAAAACATGTGCTGAGGCCTACAAAGTCACTGACATGTCCCTAATTGACCAGCTCATCACATTGCTTTACCCCACTCAGGTAAAGCTCACACAGGTCTAGGCCCATTTAGTAAACAGTAATTTGGAAAGGGCCAAAAAAAAACAACTTTCAAATATTTAACATATGAGCTTTCCCATACAGCTGAGCAGCACAATCCATATGCTTATCAGATTAGAAAAAGAAAATATAAGTAAATAAATAACATACATTACATCTGAGCCATTATGGCGGTGATCTTTCTTCCTGCTGTTCCACCTTTGGCATTGAAAACCTGGATCAGGTTGTCTGTCTGACGGTCCAGTTCTCCAAGGAATTTGGAGGTCAGAGGTACAGTTGTCAGTCGCATAAACTCCAAGTTGATCTATAAAAGGCAATTCAGACAGGATACTGATTTTAACAGCTCGAAAAGAATATCAGTGATAGATGAAGTTATTACACTTCAGATTCAGACTTACCTCACTGACATCAAAGAGTGCTGGCCATCTGTTTAGGAACTCTGGAATTGCTGGCTCCTGTAGAACCTCCTGCCTTCTGATTGAGAAGGTATGTTGCATCTTCTTCTTGATCTCAGCCTCACCCTTTTTCTTCTTTTTTACCTCTATCAGTAGAGCCACCGCCTCCATACTCTCTGTTGTTTCACCTCTGGGTATGTTTGGACAGAAATTAACTTCTGCCTTCCTGGCCTTGTTGGCCGCTGGCGTCTCCTGGCCTTTCCGTTTATTCTTCAGAGAGTTGACTGCAACCTCATGATGTCCAGCTCAGCTGAAAAGAAAACCACATTCACACAGTACCTGTGAATTAAGACAAAGAAAAACTCAATTAGATTTATCTGTAAAATGAGCTGCCTTTCAGCTTGAGTTTGTTATTGAAGTTTAGCAGCTTTCATGGTGTTACAAAAAAAGGCATTCAAGAAAGCCAGCTCCTTTTCAAAGTGCATAATGTTCCTAAAAACCTAAAACGACAAACTTAAAAACAACACATTGTCCAAGATCAGACGTAAGTCTGAGTTTTTTGCATTATAAATCATATAATTTATACGTTTAACATGCTTCCTCTAAACATTTCAACTTGATATTGTAACCATTTTAACATCACATGAACTGTTAACTAAAAGTAATTACATTTTGATGCGTACATCTTAAACTTGTACTTACAAAATCTATGTTGCCACATGAGGTGAGAGAACAGGACAGGAGGAGAAATATAATAGGTACTGTATCTGGAAAAAAAAGAATAGTAGTGATAAGACAAACAACAACCACCATTCAATTCTATAATACAAGCCAGTAAAAAGCAGTTACTAAGCTAACACATTAGAGTCCTATTTTTTTTAATTCTTGTTCAGTTCTTTAGTTTACTTTATTGCAGTTGAATAGCTCAGTTTGCTATATATATATAGATAGCTATATAGATATGAAAATCATTGACCAACAGGCTAAAAAAAAATCCTACAAACAACAACGTTTAGCTAAAATGTCTAGATCAGGGGTCTGCAACCATTTGGAGACATCTCATCTAACATCCAGCAACGTGACCAAGATAAAAATGCCTAAAATAATCACAAACTACATAAATGGATTGATATTGATGATATGTTGTAATAACTGTACGATTATGACACATTTAGGAGTAATAAAACATTAGGATGTATCAGATTGTTTACGGATTGCCTACCGTGCATGTACGAAGAACAACTTGGATGATGCAAAATGGAGGACAGCTTTTTCTTCTTCTTCTTGTTCAAGTTTTACGGCAGTTAGTAACCAACTTAAAGGGCATTACCGCCATCTACTGGTGGAGGACATTGTTTCACATAACTTTTATGAAAACCAATCATATAAAATTTAAAGAATATAATCTTGTTTTATATCTTTGATTATTTAAACAATAATTTAAACAATGTTAGTAAGTATTAACTAATTACATTCAATACAGTTGATATTTGATTAAATTATTAAGATAATATTTTATTTTAATGCATATATATTAAAAATACGAGTTTTTAAATAAAATCTAATAGATTTAAATGCATAAAAATTACTTATGCCTTGAATCATTTCTGTGAGTGTAGTTGAGAGTCATCCCCAACAGAAGCTCTGAACATCTGTGATTACAACCAAGGAGGCAGCGATGCCTTGAATTCATATCAAAATGTGGAACAAAGAAAAAAAAAGAGCATGTTTTGAAGAGTTTATGGAAAATCAGAATAAAATACAATAAAGAAGAAAACTTTTTAAAAACTTGATTTGTGTAGTTTACAGTCTGACCACTAGATGGCAGAGATAAACTGATTTTATACACAGATGTACTGTAAAGTTTGTAAATATTTTTTTTACCGCCAACATGCAACTCTGTGCAGAGCTGTCACTGTTCCAGAAAAAAAAAAAAAAACATTTGAAACTTCCAGGTTTGATCATTTGTTTACTGAATGATTAAGAATTGATCAGGATATCTGTTTATCAAACGCTTTAGATTTACTACTGTTTACATTTATTACTACTGTTTACATTTACACTACTTTTTATATCTACACTACTGCTGATATATATATTATTTTTTTACTAGCCTTGTTGCATATGCCACTTTACCTCTATACCAATATCAACTACCTCATACATATACAGTACTGTGTACATAAACTTCATATGCTGCTTTGTCACTCTATTACAAATGTCAATGCCAGAACTTTCATTTTATTTTATAGATATACTTTTTATACTACTATGCAAAAAACTCAGGACAGTATTACACTTTTTATTATTTCATTTTATGCTTATGTTTATTAAATGTTTAGTGTTTTAGTGTTGGTGTAACTTTTTCATACTTTCATACTACTACTATGCAAAAACTCAGGACAGTATTACACTTTTACTTTTATTATTACATTTTATGCTTATGTTTATTAAATGTTTCAGTGTTTTAGTGTTTAAATGGTTACTGTTGCACCGAGGGACTGAGAGAAATGCAATTTCAATCCTGTGTATGTCCTGTACATACTGTATTGCAGTTTTGACAATAAAGTTGACTTTGATTTCATTAATCAAACATGAGGGAAAACCAACAGGCCTTGTTCTCATGTGACTGCACGAGTGTGTTCATTTGTCTGTTAGCAAAATATTTCATGAACCACTGGCCAGATTTAAATGAAGCTCTCAGAAAGTTATCACTGGATGTGCAGTACTGTACGTCTACAGCTGATTAACGTTTGGAGGCAACACAATTCAAAATGGCCTCACAGGCTTCTCTGCCTCAGCCAACACGAAGAATGGCCATGATCCAACACTGTCCAGACAGAGAGAGAGGGAATTTGGTGTGGTAGTAGCTGAGAGTCATTCCCATCACATACTTCAGTTGTGACGTATTTGATTAAACATTGGGCTCGCGAGGCAGCGGTTGACTTCAACGGAAGGTGGAGGTACTCTGTATGGTAGGTGGAGGCACCCTGCACAATAGGTGGATGCACTCCACATGGTAGGTAGAGGCATTCCGTACGGTAGGTGTTCAATGGTGGAGGTGCTTTTGTATAGTAGGATGCCTGTATATATACAAAAGTAGTGGAAGGGCTTTTGTACGGTAGGTAGAGGCACTCCGTACTGCAGGTGGAAGCGCTCTGTATGGTAAGCGGAGGTGCTTTCTACGGCAGGTAGAGGCACTCTGTGTGGCATGTGGAGGTGCTTCTGTACAGTAGGTGGGGGTGGGTATGGTAGGCAGAAGCACTTTTGGATGATACGTGGAGGCATTCCATACAGTAAGTGGATGTGCTTTTGTATACTGTAGTAGGTGGAGGCACTTTATAGTGGAAGGGCTTTGTATGGCAGGTGGAGGAATTCTGTATACTGTATTAGGTGGAGGTGCTTTTGTACAGTAGGTGGAGTCACTCCATACAATAGGTGGAGGCGCTCTGTATGGTAGTAAAACTAGGATTTCTACACAGACTGTGTGTAGTTCACCTGCAGGAGCTGCTTCATCGTCCACACCTTTGATCTCACATTGTTTCTTCAGTGTGTTTTTTAATCACCCATTTACTTCTGCAGATCTAAATATAAATCCAAACGTTCAGCTCATTCGGGAGATGGTGCTGAGACTTTCTGTAACTTTTTTACGTTTCCTATATTTTTATTTTATTAACAAACACAAAAAATGCTTTGTGGTTTCTTTAGTACCTTTAAAAACATTATCTTTGAAATATACAGGTACGTCAGCTGCCGGCTCTTCTTGTCTTCCGGTGCTACTTTTAGCCACACATTTACTACTTTTATCACGTTCCTGGCTATTAGCTAGCTTTTTGCCATTTTAGTTTTTAGCTATAGTCTTTTGCTACTTTTGCTAATTTTTTGGTCTTTTAACTTTTAGCTAACCTTTTGAGCTAAAGTGTTCCAAGACTTTTATCAAGTTAACATGCTACACCATCTGCTAAGTTTAGCTTTTAGTTAGGCTTTTAAAACTTTTGGCCTTTTACTGCTTTAGGCTGTTCGGCTTCTAGCTTTTAGCTAGCATGTTGGTTCTTTTAGATTTTGCTCACTTGTTTTGATTTTTAACAACATTGTTCTTTTACTTTTAACTTTAGCTAGCCTTCTGCTACATTTAACTATATTGTTGCTAGTTTTAGCTTTCAGATAGCTTGACTTTGGTTCTTCTTGCCATCTCTAACGTTTGAGTATTTCATGGACAGTTCTAGCTTCACGTCACTCATCTTGAAGCGTTGTGGATGAAAGAGCAACAAAGATTCAGTCACATCGCCACGCTGGAGTTGTGGGAAAATGCCTGGCTTCAGTTGGCTCGCGTTGTTTCAAGTATGTGTGTGTGTGTGTGTGTGTGTGTGTGTGTGTGTGTGTGTGTGTGTGTGTGTGTGTGAGACCCCTGAAATGTCTCATTAGCTATATCATTAAGGAGACAGCTGGAAGGGGCTGCAGACAGCTGGCGTGGGGCTGCAGAGGCAGGATTAGATGGGACTTTAGTGTGGGTGGGTGTTTGGTGAGTGGGGGGTACGTTCATTACTCTCATGCCCAGTGTTTTGGATTGTACCACTCACCCACAATGGTACAACCCACTGGTTTTAGCACCGATGACTGGTTAACGTGCAGCATGTCAAAACACAGTTTCACACAGATCCAAAATGTTCTGGGAGTCCTTACTTTTAGGAGTGTGTGCAAATCTTTATCTGGTGTCCAAGAACGGAAATCCGATGGTCAGCGTCATCGCTCTCTGTCTGGACTGGGTTCATCTTTACCGGATTGTCCAGGTTCCGTCAAGTGGAAGAGAAACACCAGTTTACATACAGACTTGTAAATTACTTTATTCTCCTTTTAATTCAAACATGAGATCATATTACCTTCTTACTTGCTTGGAGTTTACTTGGATTAAATTATAACCAATAGCTAAGGTTAAAATATAAAAAAACACTACCACAATAAATGTTGAATTAGCAAACAGCTAATAAATTTTTGTATAACTTCAGCTTTAAAAGTATCACATTTAACACAAAGCTGATAAGTAACACGGGCACAAAGAACACAGAACAGAGAGTTTCTATTTCTCTACAGCAGCGGTGTCCAAACTTTGACACGTGAGCCAAAATCATCAAAGACCCAAAGACAAATCTAAATACAGGTAGTCCCCGATTTACGAGCGAGATCCGTTACAACGAGGCGCTCGTAAACCGGAAATCTCGTATTTCGGAACGGCCGCCATTTCTCTCGTAAATCCGGAATTTCGCTCGTAAATTGGAACGGTTTTCGCTAGCGCGACTACAAACACTCTATTTTCATCCAAAAACTGCTTATGAGTGCATAAAAATGATCGGAAACGTGTGTCTATATGTTTATCTAACTAACTGTTGTGAAAAAACACATGAAAACTCAGTATTTTTTGCGTTTTTTCCAAAAATTAGCCAGCTCGTAAGTCTGGAACCTCGTAGATCAGAGCGCTCGTAAATCGGGGACTACCTGTATAGCAAAAGAAAAGATATTTGTTGCAAATTTCCCTCTGCGATCAGACCTACTTATTGAAAAGATAAAAGTAGCAACATGCTAGCTGACAGGAGCAAAGGGCAAGCTAAAATATAGTTGTAAAGAAAGGCTAGCTAAAAGGAATAAGGGTGGCAAAATGCTGGCTAGAAGCCAAAATGGGCTAGCTAAAAGGTGTTGAGTGCTGGTTAAAATGTAATGGTAGAAAACAGTAGCTGAAGCTAAAAGTAGCAAAAACTAGATAATATCTGAATGTAGCAAAAAGCTAAAAGAAAAAAACAATTCTAATTGAAAGCTAAATGTAGGAAGTTGCTGGCTAAAGTACAGGCAAACTGCATAAGTAGCAAAGTGACAGCTTAAAGCTAAAAATAGCAAAATGCTAGGCTGAATGTAGTAAAAGTTAGCTTACAACTAAAGTAGAAAAATGTTAGTGAAAACTAACAAAACAGTGGCTAAAATTTAATAGTAGCAAAATGTAGCTAAAAGTAGCAAAAGTCTGGATAAAACTGAATGTAGCAAAAACATTAGCCAAAAGCCCAACTACCAAAAGACTACGGTAAGCTAAAACTAAAAGTAAATGTGAGTTTAAATTAACTCAAAGTACCCAGCTGGCATTCGACCGACTTTAAACGTTTAAATATGGTTGAAATAGCGTCAGTTTAAGAAAAAACATTCATTCAACATCAAAACAACGTTGAACACCAAACCATTGAAATGGTGTTGTTAACTCACCATGGATTCACCTTTGAAATATAAACCAGTTTTGAGTTGTATGTATTATCAACATTATTTTTCACAAATGTGACAAAAAGATTTTGCTGGAATATGTTAGTTGAAAAATAACCTTGTTCCAACATCCAATCAATGTTGATTAATTAACCGTTGGAAAAGTGTTGACACATGAATTCATTCATTCAACCTTTATTTATACAGGCTAGCCTCGTTGAGTCACGGGGACTCATTTACAAGAGGGACCTGTCTCACTCACACCAAACAACCATCCACTCTCACACTCACACCTAGGGTCAATTTAGAGTCACCAATCAGCCTAACAAGCATGTTTTTTGGTCTGTGGGAGGAAACCGGAGTACCCGGAGGAAACCCACGCATGCACGGGGAGAACATGCAAACTCCACCCAGAAAGGCCCCGGACCGGGATTTGAACCGGCAACCTTCTCGCTGAGAGGCAGCAGCTCTACCAGTTGTGCCACCGTGCTGCCCTAGTAGTGATTCAATGTTGAAACCTCAACTATGAATCTAATGTTATGAGTTCTTCAACCCTTTTTATTTTCTCCCGGCATCTTTTCGGAACTTTTTTTTTCTTCTTTTTTTTTTGTATGGTTAACGGTGTGCGCACTAGATGGCGGTAATACACCGGAAGAATGTAAACTGCCACAAAACCTCACAGAAGAAGAAGAAGAAAGGTGTGCGCATGCGTGATGTGGATCGTCTATCTTCTAGGCTTTGCGCGGGCTAGCAACTACAACAACAGTAAGTAAAGTTTTGTAAATCACCTTAGTTAATAAACCCGTGACAAACTTTGAACGATTATTTTGGGGCATACAGTCAACCGCAGAATTTACCAACGGCTTTACTAGCTGTGCCGATATTTTAGCTAGCTAGCGGTCCGAGCTACCTAGCTCGGACTGCTAGCGTGCGGAGCCAGAAACAGACAGACACATGCATGTGGCCATGGTAAGACACTTAATCAAATATTCTCATTCATCTCTGTCTTCTTTGCAGAACAGAATGAGGCGTGGTGATCTTAAACTGTTCTTCTGCTTCATGTGTAGGCAGATGAGGCCTACCACATCGGGCCTTCTCCTTCCCAACAGAGTTGCCTATCCATGGAGAAAGTTTTAGAAGTGGCCAGGAGGTCAGTCAGGGTCCCATGTGAGGAACACGACACTCAGGCCACTTTTTCTCCTTAAAGTCATAAAGAACGTTTCATCCTCCATCTTTAAAAAAATAATAATTTCCACCTTTCGCTTCATTAAACGTTACACGTTTGTGTTTACAGGCAGTCCATCCTGGTTATGGCTTCCTGTCAGAAAACAGAGTTTGCAGAAGCTTGTAAACAGGAAGGAATCATCTTCATCGGACCACCTTCTTCAGCCATCCGAGACATGGGCATCAAGAGGTGACCCACCTTCCTGAAACACATATTTTTGAGTTTTTCTGATGAGGACTGAGCGTCTTTGCAACTGTAGACATTTTTTTCCAAAAGTTATAATGCAAGTTTTTTTTTTTCTTGTCTCAGCACATCCAAACACATCATGTCAGCTGCTGGGGTGCCAATCACAGGTGGTTACCATGGAGAGGACCAAACCAACGAGAGGCTGCAGGCAGAGGCTGCAAAGATTGGTTATCCTGTGATGATCAAGGCAGTCCGTGGAGGAGGAGGGAAGGTGAAAGGACGCAGAGAAGAACTGAAATAACTTTGATAGCATAACTTCCACGAGCTTGATTTGAACCTTGCGTGTTTTAGGGAATGCGTATCGCCCGGTCAGACTCGGACTTCATCGAACAGCTGGAGTCAGCGAGACGTGAAGCCAGGAAGTCCTTCAATGATGACGTCATGCTTATTGAGAAGTTCGTAGAGGATCCCAGGTACGCTCAGAGGACTGTTTGATTTGGTCTTTGAAGAACTAGCAAGTTTTCAAATGTCTCGCTGTGTGTTGTTGGCAGACATGTAGAGGTTCAAGTGTTTGGAGACATGCACGGTAACGCCGTCTATCTGTTTGAGAGGGACTGCAGCGTCCAGCAGAGACATCAGAAGATCATAGAGGAAGCTCCAGGGGTGAGTGGAGTTCACAGCTGTTTACATTTAAAACAGATGTCCGTTTGACACGGTTTAACCAAAACAGAGGGTTTATATTCAGCATCTTTGTCACATGAGACATTTTAAATTCAAAGATCCGGACATGAAGTTGAGGTACTTTTTGTGAAGTAATCCTTCCATCGTTGTGTAATTGTGACATTATTTTCTTCTTAATATTTGTTTTTAGTCCCGTGAATTATTTGAGTAAAAACATGATTTATTTATTTATTTTAATTTAAAACACAAAACAATTTCACATATTGTATGAAAACAAAACATAAAATGAAAGGTAGCAGAAAGAAGAAGAATCTTATTATACCTGCCCCTTTTTTAAAACAATCAATTGAAAAATCAATTCAAACAATAATCATCTATAAATAACAGAACAAAATTAATAACTCATCCCAATTTTCAATTTCTAGTACATTTCACATTTAACTAATTTATATGTGTTTTTTCAACAATTTAGTTTTGATCATTCTCTTAAACATAAACATTGAATTTGCTATTTTTTTTTTTACATAATTTTCCAAACCATTCCACAATCCAATTCCCTGTATTGAAGTAGATCGTCCCTTTAATCTGGTTTTGTACTGTGGTTTTACAAAAATCTCTGTTCCCTTAAGATTGTAGCAACTTAGGGATTTAACTGCAGGCAGCTTTTTGTGGTCAGTGAGGCTTCAAAAGTGTGAGGGATCTTAAGAAGCATTTTGTTTTGAAGCTTTTTTCATGAATCACAACAGGTTACCAGCACCTTCTTCACCTGAGGTTTAAATTATGTGGATATGTTTTATAGACACTTGTGAACATGTTTATCCTTTACCTTCCTCCATATTTCCACCTGGACTTTCTCAGCCTGGGATAAGCCCTGAGGTTCGGAGGAAACTTGGAGAGGCAGCTGTCAGAGCAGCTAAAGCCGTGAGCTACGTTGGAGCAGGTGAAGACACGCAAAGCTAAACTCCTCCCACCACAGCGACTTATTACACACACCCACTACAAATGTTGTGATCCATTCCTGCAGGTACTGTGGAGTTTGTAATGGACGCTCAGCACAACTTCTACTTCATAGAGATGAACACGAGGCTGCAGGTGGAGCATCCCGTCACCGAGATGATCACTGGAAACGACCTGGTGGAGTGGCAGCTCAGGGTGAGACGGAGAGCTGAAAACTCTCTGGAAACCATAACTTATACTAAAAGTTTAGTTTATTTTGTAATAAAAATCTCTTCCAGGTGGCAGCAGGGGAGCCCCTGCCCTGCCCCTCCTCCAGGACGACATAACCCTGAGGGGCCACTCGTTTGAGGCTCGTATCTACGCTGAGGACCCAAACAACGACTTCCTTCCGGGAGCGGGGCCTCTGCTGCATCTGTCCGCGCCTTCAGCAGACCAACACACACGCATAGAGACCGGGGTCAGAGAAGGTACGTTCATTCAACCATTCATTCATTTAGAAGGTACGTGTACCCCCATTTGAGAAACAGTGCCTAACAGAGCAGACAAAAACATTAAACTCCAGCTCTTTTTTTCAACCACCTCATTTAGCAGACAACAGTCCAGTGTTAGTGTTAACGTTTTTGTCTGCTCTGTTAGGCCACTAAGCCTAAAATGTCTCAGAAATATGTTTAACATTAAACGATAAAACTTAATTATCCCCTATACTGCCTACTCCACAAACGACAAATGCTCATTTTGGTATGTATTTGTGTGAGACCCGTTTTGTCTTTGAGTATCAAATATTTTTAAGTTTAGTATTCCACTGTATCTCAAATGGGGGTACACGTACCCCTTGGGGTACTTGGAAACCTTGTGTAAAGTAATTTACATTTTTGACATATTAACACTTATGTTTAAACCCTCTAAAATGCAGAAAGAACCCCGATGGACATCCCCTCAAGCACTCAATCTCAAATCTTGGGATGCAATGGTAGCAGGAGTCCCTCTGAGTCTCTTTCTAATGATCAAAGGTATTTAATTTAAATATGATCAAAATTAGAGATGTAACAATTCATCTAACTCACGATGCGATGTGTACCAATTTTGCTGTTGCATGCTTTAAACAGATCAGTCAGACCTGGCCAAGACAGGCAGTCCCTTTCTCAGAGGCGGCGTTGGAGGTCGAGGTCTTCCTCTTGTGGACAAAGGTAAATTGTGGTCAAAAGTATAATATTGACAGTATAAATGCAGCACGTTGCTTAGTCTGAACAACTTTTACTGACTTCAGCAAATGTCACATGTTCATTTTTCTTTTTTTTCCCCCAGTTAAGCTAAAAATTGTGGTGCAAAATTATCATTCCCACTGCTTAAAATTATACCACCATTTACAATAGCTGCTGTAGAAATGTTCTTCTTTTGTGTTTATTTTTTAAACAGATCAGTCAGCCTTGGCCAAGATAGGCCGTCCCTTTCCTGGGTATGAGACGCGTCCTGGCTACAGGTTCACCAAAGACACCCGTGGGGTCCTCGAGCAAGTGTACCCAGGCTGAGTGCCCACATCCTGGCTACAGGTTCACCAAAGACACCCTGGGGGTCCAGTAGCAGCTGTACCCAGGCTGAGTGCCCACATCTTCTTTATCTTTTTGATTTTACAGGAAATCTGTATATAAATATTTAAAATTGATTTAAGTGCTTTAAAAGCAGAAATGGACAAGAATTCCTTTCAGTGTTGCCCAATGTTTGGGCCATTTTTTTTATTATTATTGTCTAAGAC
>JBBPBX010104587.1:0-11707 GCA_038048925.1 Garcialebias charrua
AGTCGTCGTCACCAGTCATCAACGTCACAACGGGCAGAAGGCAGAGCCTTGCCCGTTTATTAGGTGTGTTAACTGCTTGCCATACAGATTCATTTCCTGAAGGATCGCCTTTTATTTGTGTAACTTGAAAAATGCCGTCACGTTGTAGTGCATTTGTGTGTTCTAATATCAGCAGTGAACAAGTGAGCCTTCACAAATTTCCAAAAGATGACAAACTTTGTCAAGAATGGACCAGACAAGGACCGGTGGGTTCCAGGAGTCCTATGTCTGCAGCGACCATTTCACTGCCGATTGTTTTCAGCACCTGGTATAAAAGAATCTTTAGGATTACCAGTAAGATTCAGAAGACTTTTAAAACCGGATGCTATTCCTACTATTTTTAAAAGAAAATCTACAGAAGAAAGTCCCACAGGAGCTACCATGTCGAAACAACGCAGGGACCATCGGAAGACTGTCCAGGAGATGAGTAAGTCTTTGTGTAAACATAATCGGAGGTGTGTAGTGTTTTAGATTATAAACTATTTATTTTACGTGAGTTCATGTTGTTTTACTTTATACACTTTGAGTGTATAAAGCCAATTATCACGGCAGATTATGTTTGTTCGCTGCTAACAAGCTAGCCGAATCAGATAGCTAACACAATAGCCGCGATACAGGCCACGTTGCTAATGATGTATTTTTAAATTATGTCTGCGCCATCAGGTAACATCTGTAGTTTCCTTCTATTCGGGGAGGGATATTAATGAGAGTTTTGGATGATTTACTGTCTTAAAATGATATATCGCTGACGCAACCGGTAATAAGCCGACATAGCAGCTAACAAACATTAGCCGAGTGCCCGGAGCAAACACGTTGCTAATGATGTATTTTTAAATTATGTCTGCCGATCAGGTAATTCTTTTTATTCGGGGAGGGATATTAATGAGAGTTTTGGATGATTTACTGTCTTAAAATGATATATCGCTGACGCAACCGGTAATAAGCCGACATAGCAGCTAACAAACATTAGCCGAGTGCCCGGAGCAAACACGTTGCTAATGATGTATTTTTAAATTATGTCTGCGCCATCAGGTAACATCTCGTTTCTTTTTATTCGGGGAGGGTTTATTAATGAGAGTTTTGGAAGATTTACTGTCTTAAAATGATATATCTCAGACGTGACCGGTGTCAGGGACTCTTGTTAGCCAAGATAGCTTCTAAAAATATTAGCCGAGAGCCCGGAGCAAACACGTTGCTATGTATGCATTTTTAAATTATGTCTGCGCCATCAGGTAACATCTGTAATTTTTTTATTCAGGGAGGGTTTATTAATGAGAGTTTTGGAAGATTTACTGTCTCAAAATGATATCTCAGACGCGATAGGACATGCTCCGCCATTATTATTTAAATGCACGTTGGAGCGTGCCTTCCCGTTGTCACGTCAAGATGATGTTTTGCGGAAATGCGCAGATTTTTAGGGGCGTATCCCAGAGAAAAAAACTACCATAACTTGGAATAAAAATTTAATATATTTATAATTTATTATGCAAAAACGACCAGAGCTCAATGATATAAGATATATATGTTCTGACAAATATTCAAATTTACAAAATCATGTCACAATACCTTTAATAGGAGTATACGTAGACTTTCATTTCAAGTGTTTTGGCATATATTGGCTAACTTTTTTCTCCTTCAGATTTTAAAATGATATTGTTCATATAGGATATGTTGTGTGAAGTTTGTAACCTTAATGTTATTTATGTTTGTAATGTGTCTATCTATCTATCTATCTATCTATCTATCTATCTATCTATCTATCTATCTATCTATCTATCTATCTATCTATCTATCTATCTATCTATCTATCTATCTGTCTGTCTGTCTGTCTGTCTGTCCGTCCGTCCGTCCGTCCGTCCGTCCGTCCGTCTAGAATACAAAAAATACATATTTCATGAGCTGAACTCAAAGAGCTAAGACTTTCTCTATTACACAACAGGCCTTTTTCTCTCAAATATTTTTTCTCAATTTTGTTAAAATTTGTATTAGTGAGAGCACTTCTCCTTTGCCGAGATAATTCACCCACCTCACAGGTGTGACATGTCAATATACTGATTAGCCAACATGGTTATTGCACATTAGTGCCTAGCGCTGCCCACAGAAAGGCTACTATGAAATGGGAAGTTTTATCTATCCATCCATTTTCGTCCGCTTATCCGGGGTCGGGTCGCGGGGGTAGCAGCCTAAGTAGGGAGGCCCAGACTTCCCTCTCCCCAGCCACATGGAGCAGCTCCTCTGGGAGAATCCCAAGGCGTTTTCAGGCCAGCCAAGAAACATAGTCCCTCCAGCGTGTCCTGGGTCTTCCTCTGGGCCTCCTCCCGGGAAGTTTTATCACAGAGCATAAAGCCACAGATTCCTCAAGTTTTGAGGGAGAATGCAACTGGTATACTGATTGCATAAATGTCCATTGGAGCCGTTGCTCAAGAACTTAATGTTAATTTGTCTACCATAAACATCTACAAATGTGTTTCAGAGAATTTAGCAGTGCCGTAATTTTCACTGTATAAGTCACAGTTTTATGCATAAATTAACATGCCTGTGAAGTTTACAGCGAGAAGTACTGTATTTATGTTTTTTTTCCTCAAATATAATCCAATTTTTGGCTGAGATCTGACTATTTCATTCATTCTGACATGGAAAATATTGAACACCATCATTTTCTGCCATTAGAGGGCCCTCGACTAATAAGGCAAGCCAAGTGTCTAATTAATAGGTAAATATGGTTATTAATGAGACACTTGGCTTGCCATACCAAGCCACCTTTGTATCTCTCCAGAACTCCTGGTGCAAACATCAAATCAACTGCATTTTATAGCTGATTTGCGGAAGTAGGAGCGTGCAGAGAGATGACTCGCTGTGCATTTCTTCAAAACTTAACAAGATAATCACCTAAAAACAATTATTTTTTTTGCTCGAAATTATAGAAAAAGTGTTTTTCAGTTGAAATTTTCCTTGATAAATGCACTTTAATGGTCAAATCAACTGTATTTTGTCATGCCGCCCAGGCAAAATGCAGCTGAGTTGACCATTAAAGTGCATTTAAGTATCCAGATGCATGCTCTGGTAGAAAAATCTAAAAAATGATGCATTTATGAAGGAAAAGTTAAACTGAGACTCAACTTTGCTATAATTTCAAGCAATCAAATAATTGTTTTTAAGTGTTAATCTTGTTCAATTTTTGTTAAAGACATCCAGTGCATGATCCCGCTGCTGCCATTTGATAGCCAACTGATTTTTGGCACAACACCGGCCCACATTTTCAGGTTGTCAGCGGTGATGCGTAACAAACGTGACACATCAGCGGTGATGCATAATAGATGTGACTTATAAGGCGAAGCAACGTTTACGGCGGCAACATCCAATCAGCCTCAGAACCGCATCCCATGGAAGCTCGACTGCATGTTTATCGCCCTCATCGGGGTCTCCACCTGACTGCAATTTTCATTCAATCTTTATTTATACAGGTTAGTCTCATTGAGTCACAAGGACTGAGTTACAAGATAGACTTGTTTTAAACAAAGAACACAGAAGAGGTACAAAAAATTACAGGCAGTCATATAAAAAAGCATATAAAATGAAAAGTAAATAGAAGAAATTAAATAAAAATGAAACAACAATAGCAAAAATGAGTCACAACAGTAATCACTGTAACCATATTGAGTGTGAAAATGCTCACAATTGATTTTTTTTTTTAGATTCTTTATTCATTTCAAATTCAAAATTTAAAAGAACACAAAAAAACAATTTACAATTCCACGTAAATACAAATTTAAACATTACATGAAATGAAAGGAAGCAGAAGAAGATAAAATCTTATTATGTCTGCCCCTTTTTTAACAAAATTAATTCAAACATCAATTCAAATAACAATAATCAAAACAAAAAATTACACAATAAATAACTCATCCACATATTTTACCATTCATAAAATTTGAAACAACCAATTCATACATATTTTTCCAGAAACCAAAATTTATTCATGTTTTTAAACAAAGTCATTGTTTTTGCAACATTTATATTGTTTTCTAAACCATTCCATAGACCTATTCCATAAATTAAAGTAGACCTACTCTTTAAACTAGTACTATGTTAAGGCTTAACAAAAATATCAGTACCCTTAAGATTGTATGTGCTGTGTCGTTTTACAAAAAGCGTTTGGATATTTGAGGGTAATGTGACGTTTTGCGCCTTGTACAATATTAAGAGAATATTGTAGTCAACCAGATCATAAAATTTCAGTAATTTACATTTTCTAAACAATACATTTGATGGATGGTAATAATGCTTTCTGGTGATGATCCTTATTGCTCTTTTCTGTAAAATAAAAATGGGCTTGGTTATAGTTTTGCACGCTGTACCCCAAACCTCAACGCAATAAATTAAATGCGGGATTATTATTGCATTGTACAGCAAATACATTGCTTTGTCATTTAATAAATCTTTAACTCTATACAACACTGCAATAGATCTTGATAGTTTAGTTTTTACAGAATTTATGTGATGTTTCCATGACAACTTATCATCAATAATTACACCCAAAAACTTCACTTCGCTTACCCTACATATTTCAGAGCCATCAATCTTAAAAGGAACATCAACAGTTGTTTTTTTCTTACTAAAAATCATATAATTAGTTTTGTCTAGGTTCAAAGATAACTTATTTAATTTAAACCAAGTTTGTAATTTAACAAATTCAATATTTACCAACTCAAACAATTCTTCCAAATCTTTGCCCGCACAAAAGAAAGTAGTGTCGTCAGCAAAAAGAACACATTTAAGGACATCGGACACCTTCATTAAATCATTTACATATAAAATAAATAACTTAGGTCCAAGTACAGAGCCTTGTGGTACTCCACATAAAACATTTCCTAAAGTAGATCTTACATCTTCTATTTGAACGAACTGCTTTCTATCTTTCAGATAGCTAAATATCCATTGCAATGCAGGACCTCTAACACCATATTGTTTTAATTTGTCAAGTAAAATGGAATGATCAATGGTGTCAAATGCTTTTTTTAGATCAACAAATATACTCATGCAATGTTGTTTTTGATCTACATCCGTAGTAACTTGTTCCATAAACTCCATAAGAGCCATGGATGTTGAATTGTTTGATCTAAATCCATATTGGCTGTTACTTAGAATATTGTATTTACCCAAGAATTGGTCAAGTCTGTACACAAATCTTCTTCTTCTTCTTCTTCTTCTTCTTCTTCTTCTTTCGGCTTTTCCCTTTTCAGGGGTCGCCACAGCGAGTCATCCTCCTCCACCTCACTCTGTCCTCTGCATCCTCTGTCCTCACTCCAACTACCTCCATGTCCTCTCTAACTGCATCCATATATCTCCTCTTTGGTCTCCCTCTTTGTCTTTTTCCTGGCAGCTGCATTTCTAACATCCTTCTACCAATATACCCACTGTCCCTCCTCTGGACATGTCCAAACCATCTCAGTCTGGCCTCCCTAACTTTATCTCCCAGTTGTTTAACATGTGCTGTACCTCTGATGATCTCATTCCTGATCTTATCCATCCTTGTCACTCCTAAGGAGAACCTCAGCATCTTCATTTCTGCCACTTCCAGTTCTTTCTCCTGTCTTTTTGTCAATGCCACTGTCTCCAGACCATACAACATAGCTGGTCTCACCACTGTCTTGTAAACTTTTCCTTTGACCTTTGCTGACACCTTTTTGTCACAAATCACTCCTGAAACTTTTCTCCATCCACTCCATCCTGCCTGGACTCTCTTTTTCACCTCTTTACCACATTCCCCATTTTCCTGTACAGTGGACCCCAAGTACTTGAAGTCCTGCACCTTTGTGACCTCTGCTCCTTGTAGCCTCACTGTTCCACTGGCCTCCCTCTCATTCACACACATGTACTCTGTCTTACTACGACTGACTTTCATTCCTCTTCTTTCAAGAGCATACCTCCACCTCTCCAAGTTCTCTTCCACTTGTTCCCTGTTCTCACCACAGATCACAATGTCATCTGCAAACATCATAGTCCATGGGGATTCCTGCCTGACCTCATCTGTTAGTCGGTCCATCACCAGAGCAAACAAGAAGGGGCTCAGAGCCGATCCTTGATGCAATCCCACCTCCACCTTGAAGGTATCTGTCACACCCACAGCACATCTCACCACTGTCCTGCTGTCCTCATACATGTCCTGTACCAGTCTAACATACTTTTCTGCCACTCCAGATTTCCTCATGCAATACCACACCTCTTCTCTTGGTACCCTGTCATATGCTTTTTCTAAATCCACAAACACACAATGGAGTTCTTTCTGACCCTCTCTGTACTTCTCTATCAACATCCTCAAAGCAAAGATGGCATCTGTGGTGCTCTTTCTTGGCATGAAACCATACTGCTGCTCACAGATAGTTACATCTTGTCTAAGTCTTGCTTCCACAACTCTCTCCCAGATCTTCATTGTGTGGCTCATCAACTTAATTCCCCTGTAGTTGCTACAACTCTGTACATCACCCTTGTTCTTAAAAATGGGAACCAGCACACTTCTTCTCCATTCCTCAGGCATTTTCTCACCCTCAAATATTCCATTAAATATTTGAGTCAAAAACCTCACTGCCATCTCTCCGAGACATTTCCAAACCTCCACTGGTATGTCATCAGGTCCTACTGCCTTCCCCTTCTTCATTCTTTTCAGAGCTTTCCGGACTTCACCCTCACTAATCTTTCCCACTTCCTGGTCCACCGTTTCTATTACCTCCACTAGTGCTGGACGATAATTCAATAACGATAAATATCGCGATATACTTTTATTCAATAACGATGATATGAAGTTTAAGCATATTTTCGATATTTCGATAGGATTTTACAACTTTTCACTGACGTTTTTCTCTTTCTGTTCGGGTTGGAGCAGCTGCTTCAACAACGCGCCCGGACAGAAAAAGCTGTGACACAAAACGTGCGTGGTGACGTCGTTGTTACGCAGCGCTCACTCTAGCAGCAGGCGTTAGCGGGTAGCAGGCTAAAAGCTAAGCTAGTCTCCAAAGCGCGTTAAGTTTTCGCTTCAAAACGAGTCAAACGAGTGCTCATGACCGTCAGAATGTGACTGAACAAAGTTTCACAAGCGAAGAGAAAGCAGACGACATCACTGATGAGAGGAAAGACTAATTCGTCGGTGTGGACGTAGTTCGGTTTTGTTAAACTGCAGGTCTCATCTGCAGCGAGTCCTCGGTTTGTTTATTTTTCAAAACGTGACGGAGAGTCGTTCTAACTAGCGGTGGAAACATCTAACTTGTTTAATCTGAAGAGTTTCCACTCGATAGAATATGATGAGAGTCAGAAGATGAAGAATAAAGTTTGAGCCAACGTTTCCCTGAAACTACGACGTAAACAAACAGCCCCAGCGCGACATGTTTTTTTATTGAAAATAAAACAGATTCATCAGAATAAAAAGAAAAACACTGAATGAAAAGGTGCAGAAAGACGAAAATAGTGTTATAATATCTGCCCCTTGTTTAAAAAATACAAAATAACTACAAACAACAACCTTCACTTCACCTGCACCACACCTTCCCAACAACTTTGATTTAATCATCTTTTAAAACATATAAATAGTTTTATAAATGTTTATGATGATATCAAGTCAACACAATCCTGTTTCCTGATTTACAACTCAGCTCCTTCACACTAGTTCTAAATGAAGATTTTACAAACATTTACATTCCCTTCAGGGTTTAATAACTTTTTAAACAAAATGTAATTGAATATTTGGGGGTAATATTTTTTTTAGTTTTATATATGACTTGTAAAATACTATGTTCAACCAAATCATAACATTTTAATAATTTCAATTGATGAAATAATATATTTGTTGGGTGACCATAGCACTTCCTAATAATAATTCTTACAGCTCTTTTTAGTAAAATAAAAATAGGATTTGTAAAAGTTTTGCATGCTTTTCCCCAAACTTCAATACAACAGATTAAATATGGAACAATCATTACATTATACAATATATTCAAAACTTTGTCATTCAAAAACTATTTTACTTTATACAATAATGTAATTGATTTTGTTATTTTTATTCTGACCCGACAGAATTATTGGGTTGAGAATTTTATGTTTATTTGATGGTGATTTCCATCTTTTTGGAGACTAAATACAAATACAAGGTGAACATCAATTTATTTGTATAGTTTATAGGTTTTTTTAGGCTTTTATATTGTTTATATCGATATCGAATTATATCGATATCGACCGAAATTAAGAACTATATTGTGATAAAAATTTTGGCCATATCGTCCAGCCCTACCTCCACTCTTCTTTCTCTTTCATTCTCTTCATTCATTAGCTCCTCAAAGTAATCCTTCCATCTTTCCATCACACACTCCTCACTTGTTAGAACATTCCCATTCCCATCTTTAATAAGCCTAACCTGCTGCACATCCTTTCCAGCCTGATCCCTCTGTCTTGCCAATCGGTACAAGTCCTTCTCGCCCTCTTTAGTGTCCAGTCTCCCATATAACTCATTGTACGCCCTCTGCTTTGCCTTAGCTACTTCCCTCTTTGCTCTATGTCCCATCTCCTTATATTCCTGTCTCCTCTCTTCAGTCCTCTCACTGTCATATTTCTTCTTGGCTAATCTCTTTCTTTGAATGGCGTCCTGCACTTCACTATTCCACCACCAGGTTTCCTTATCATCCATTCTCTGTCCAGATGACACACCAAGTACCTTCCTACCTGTCTCTCTAATTACTGTTGCTGTAGTAGCCCAGTCACTTGGAAGCTCTTTCTTACCACCCAGAGCCTTTAACAGCTCGTCTCTGAATTTCTCACAACATTCTTCCTTCTTTAGCTTCCACCATTTGGTCTTCTTCTCTGATTTTACTCTTTTTCTCTTCTTCGCAACAACAGTCATTCTACACACAACCATCCGATGCTGTCTGGCCACACTCTCCCCTGCCACAACCTTACAGTCTCCAATCTCCTTCAGGTTTCCTCTTCTACACAGAATGTAGTCGATCTGCGTACTCCTTCCTCCACTCTTATAGGTCACTCTATGTTCCTCCCTCTTTTGGAAATAGGTATTGACTATAGCCATTTCCATTCTCTTGGCAAAATCCACCACCATCTGTCCTTCCTGGTTTCTTTCCTTGACACCAAACCTACCCATCACTTCCTCATCCCCTCTGTTTCCTTCACCAACATGTCCATTCAGGTCTGCTCCAATCACCACTCTTTCCTCCCTGGGAATACTCTCTATCACTTCATCCAAATCTTTCCAAAATTTATCTTTCTCCTCCTCATCACATCCAACCTGTGGAGCATAACCACTTACTATGTTTAGCATCAGACCTTCTACTTCTACCTTTAGACACATCACCCTATCTGACACTCTCTTCACCTCTACTACATTCTTTGCCAACTCCTCCTTCAGGACCACCCCTACTCCATTTCTCTTTCTATCCACACCATGGTAAAACAGTTTAAACCCTGCTCCAATACTGCGAGCCTTGCTGCCCTTCCACTTGGTCTCTTGGACACATAAAACATCTACCTTTCTTCTCTGCATCATGTCAGCCAGCTCTCTACCTTTGCCTGTCATTGTCCCCACATTTAGAGTTGCAAGTCTGTACACAAATAATTTTTCTAAAATCTTTGAAAATTGAGGCAACAAGGATATAGGTCTATAATTATTGAATATACATTTATCACCATTTTTGAATAGAGGAACTACTTTAGCTATCTTCATTCTGTTAGGAAACACTCCAGTTGAAAATGACAAATTGCATATATATGTAAAGGGTTCGATAACATGACTCATTATTTCCTTCACCACCATCATATCCATTTCTTCACAGTCTTTGGATTTTTTGTCAGTACATTTTTTAACTACATTCATTATTTCATCCTTATCAGTTCCTATTAGAACCATACTGTTCACACAATTCTCAATCAAGTCATTTACATTTTTCCCTACTTTCGGTATTGAAGCAGAGCTCACAATTGATGGTGTTTGGCACTTTGGTAAGGTGTTCTCTTCATGGCTGAATCCCAGTTTTCACTATACAAGGCAGATGGTAGACTGCATCTTGCAAAAAAACAGTATCAAATGTGACATATGCCTAGGTGATTCATTGTCCCCACTCCTGTTCAGCATAGGCCTGAAGTCCCTCAGCCAGATCATCCCAAGGAGTGGCTATGGATACTGGTTCCAAAGTTGAAAAATCACCATTCACCTCCTATACATGGATAACATAAAGCTGTATGACAAAAATGAGCAAGACATTGACTCAATGCTCCACCTCACCACAATAAACAGCAAGGACATTGGAATGTCACTCAGACTGGATAAATGCAGTCGATTCGTATTTAAGAGAGGCAAGGTGATCACAACAGAAGAGGTTGAACAACCTGAAGGCAACATTGCAGATGTCCAGAACAGCTATAAATACCTTGGAATCCCACAGACAAATATATAATAATGTCTATTCCTGTCATCTGCGTATGTTTCCCATACACAGACGAAATTCGTCTCTGCATTTAACCCAACCACCTACCAGGTGGTGCAGTGAGCAGCCCGAAAGCGCCCGGGGAGCTGGAGAAATAAGTGTGCACTCATAGACACCCCAAGCTGGGTAGTGGCCGGGGCGCGAACCCGCGACCTTCGGGTCCGTAGTCAAAAACCCTGCCACTAGACCATCTTGGCTCCTTATGGCACTCGTGATGATTCTGCAAGAAAGTCAGCCACAACCAAGTATCTACAGAGAGCAATGCAGGTCCAGAAGAGCCAGGTGAATGGAAAGAACAAAGTCAGAGGCATCAACATGTATCCCATGCCAGTCATCAGATACCCAACTGGTGTTTTAGCCTGACCAAAGGAAGGGATAGAAGCCACTGGCATCAAGACTCAAAAGCTCTTGACAATGCATGTAGGGTTTCACCCCAAATCCTACACCCTGAGACTATATGTCACAGATAATTGGGGCTTTTGATGAGTTGATTCACATTTTTTGGGGTTTGGTTTGTTGTGTCTTACCAGTGTGTTTTTTATATTAATTTTGGTAGTTGCATGTTTTGCTGTGTTTGGCGTGGGAACATTAAGATATTGTCTTAGCCTTTTCACTGAGTTCATTAATGACATCTGTTTTCAATTGCTCCTTCCCTTGAACTTAATGATTTCTGGATTATCATTGGCAGAGAGCGCGAGAGAGGGCATTGGTCCCCTGCCTCGTGTGCGTACCAGTTGGATTACTTAAGTGGAAATAAGGCCTCTTCTTAGTCCCTGTTCCATATCTGTTTTCATTTCATTTCATTTAATTTATTTATTTCTGTAGTTCTTTACACAACCATGGTATCACTATCTATGCTACATGGATTGTTTATTTAAAATGTTACAGGGTTTAAATTTACACTGTTTATTTAAGGAGGGAGATTGCAGTGACGTGCGGTCAGGGGAGGCAAGTGAGGCCACGCCTCACCTGTCATCATGGAAAGAAAAAAATGTAAATTGAAAAAATAAATGTAATTATTGTATTTATCTTTTGATTTGTACTATAAATTCTTTTTTAGTCACAATCAAAGATTTTTCTTATTTAGCGTTCAAATGTGGTTGAGGTGTGTCTACGGGTATCGACCTGGGAGAGGATGCTGGCGTGATGTCGTGATGTTCGCCGCTTCTCCACGCTGAAAAGTTGTT
>JBBPBX010104588.1:0-11707 GCA_038048925.1 Garcialebias charrua
GAGATACTTAAACTCCTCCACTTGGGGCAGGACCTCCTCCCCGACCCGGAGAGGGCATGCTACCCTTTTCCGGCTCAAGACCATGGCCTCGGATTTGGAGGAACTGATCCTCATCCCGGCCGCATCACACTCGGCTGCAAACCGCTCCAGCGAAAGCTGTAGATCACGATCTGATGAAGCCAATAGGACCATATCATCTGCAAAAAACAGAGAAGCGATTCTAAGGCCACCAAAACGGATCCTCTCAACACCTTGGCTGCACCTAGAAATTCTGTCCATAAAAGTTATGAACAGAATCGGTGACAAAGGGCAACCTTGGCGGAGTCCAACTCTCACTGGAAACGAGCCTGACTTACTGCCGGCAATGCGGACCAAGCTCTGACACCGGTCGTACAGGGACCTAACAGCCCATATCAATGGGCCTGGTACCCCATACTCCCGGAGTACCCCCCACAGA
This sequence comes from Garcialebias charrua, assembly GCA_038048925.1. Lineage (NCBI taxonomy): Eukaryota > Metazoa > Chordata > Actinopteri > Cyprinodontiformes > Rivulidae > Garcialebias > Garcialebias charrua. Next base: position 458 of record JBBPBX010104588.1, read on the forward strand.
ACCCCCCGAGGGACGCGGTCGAATGCCTTTTCCAAGTCCACAAAGCACATGTAAACTGGTTGGGCAAACTCCCACGCCCTCCAGGACCCTGCTGAGGGTGTAGAGCTGGTCCAGTGTTCCACGACCAGCACGAAAACCACACTGCTCCTCCTGAATCCGAGGTTCGACTATCCGACGGACCCTCCTCTCCAGAACCCCTGAATAGACCTTACCAGGGAGGCTTAAGAGTGTGATCCCCCTATAGTTGGAACACACCCTACGGTCCCCCTTTTTGAATAGGGGAACCACCACCCCAGTCTGCCAATCCAAGGGAACTGCCCCCGATGTCCATGCGATATTGCAGAGTCGCGTAAGCCAACACAACCCCACAACATCCAGAGCCCTAAGGAACTCAGGGCGAATCTCATCCACCCCTGGAGCCCTGCCACCGCGGAGCTTTTTAACCACCTCGGTGACCTCAGCTCCAGAGATTGGAGAGCCCGACCCAAAGTCCCCAGGCTCCGCTTCCTCAGTGGAAGACGTGCCAGTAGGATTGAGGAGGTCTTCGAAGTATTCCAATAGGACTCCTTCTTCAGCTTGACAGCATCCCTCACCGCCGGTGTCCACCACCGGGTTCGAGGGTTGCCACCACGACAGGCACCAACAACCTTGCGGCCACAACTCTGATAAGCTGCCTCGACAATAGAGGCGCGGAACATGGCCCACTCGGACTCAATGTCCCCCGCCTCCCTCGGAACGTGTTCAAAGCTCTCCCGGAGGTGGGAGTTAAACCTCCGTCTTACGGGAGACTCTGCCAGACGTTCCCATCCTTGCTCATTTAATAAAATCTTTCCTTTTCTGTATGAATCTTTGACTGCCTGACGGTCAAAGCAAACTGGTCGATCCACTACAAGAATGTGCTATTTATAAGACTGAGCTGAATACAACTCCTTAGTCTGAAGAAGTCTTTCATAGGAAAGACGAAACGTTTCTTTTTTTTTTTTTATGTCCAGAGGACCAGACTTAACTTTTTTAGATTTTCTACCTGGATTATTGAGCATGCATCAGGATACTGCTATAAGTGTGACTGGAGTGATTTTTTTTTTTTACATGTTAATATCTGAATAATAACAAATGAGTTAACATATTTGTGATTTTACAAATTTGTGAGTATTCCTGTTGATGTTCTGTTTGTTACGCAGCTAGCTTCTGACTGTGACATAAGCTGTTTTCATCGGCACGTAGAGCGGGTCACTGATATCTGATCACTCGGGCAGATTTTACTGTCAGGTGTAAACACTCGTCCTTAGAGCTGGTCATTGTGATCAAACCAGCCATGTCTGTGTCTCAATTTATCTGGACGTTTCTTAAAATGTTTGCACCATTTTTATTTGAAAAAAGATGTGTAAATCTCTCAGTGGTGTCTGATTAAAAGTGAAACTTGACAGGCTTTCCTTTGAACAGAGGTGTGTTGGTACCAGGAGGGTTTGGGGTACGAGGGACAGAAGGCAAGATGCTGGCTATTAGCTGGGCGAGGAAACAGGATAAGCCATTCCTGGGTAAGAGATGTGTGTTTATCAAATATTTTGCACATGACAGGATTTAATTCTACAGGCAGGTCTGATGAGAATTAGCCGTTAATGAAGACTAGTAAAGTTTGTAGCTTAATTGTCTTACTGTGTAAACAATACTTAAAAATACATATAACTATAAACAAATACAGCTACCGGTACTTCTATGTTAGAAGTAGTTTTGCACAGCAGGAATCATTTTCAGTCACTTATGAACGCTTTTCTAATTATGGTTTTGTTTAATGCAGGGGTGTGTTTGGGCATGCAGCTGGCGGTGTGTGAATTTGCTCGAAATGTTCTTGGATGGGTAGGTGAGTAGCTGTGCAATTCAACTCTAGAGTTGAGAAAACAAAACAAACAAATGTACCGTAGAAGTGTAGCTCAGAAGTCGAGGCAGGCTTAGATCACTTTTGCTTCTTGTTCACAGATGCCAACTCCACAGAATTTGATCCAGAAACCAAACACCCTGTGGTAGGTGATGTTTTCCCCCCCTAGCTGTGCTTCTATTTCATGTTATCAGCACAGCGGCTCAGCATCCTATTTGATCCTGACAGGTGATTGACATGCCAGAGCACAACCCCGGACACATGGGAGGAAGCATGAGGTTGGGAAAGAGGCGGACCATTTTTAACTCAAACACCAGCGTGCTGAGTATGTTTCTTCTTGAAATAAAAGTTGATTCTCCTTTCTTTCCAACAAATGCTGTTTTGTAACATCTGATGTTAAATTGTTGCAGGGAAACTTTATGGAAATGTTGATTATGTTGAAGAGAGGCACAGACACAGGTTTGAGGTAGAGTCCTAAAAAAGTTATTGAACTTTTCTCATTTTTTTAAAAATCAGAAAGTAAAAGCATTTTTATCTGTACAAAATGGACATTTTGTAGTTAGTCATTTGGAACATGTTTAAGTAGGGCACGATAATAGGAATTTATTGCAGTTCATCTCATTACTGTATAGGTGAATCCTGAGTTGAAACACCACTTTGAGAAAAAAGGACTTCATTTTGTTGGTGAGGATGAAGAAGGAGAGAGAATGGAGGTGATTGAAATAAAAGGTGATTACAAGTAGATAATAAGAACAAGTATCCACATACAGTACTGCTATTATTTCATACAATTTGAACAAGACATGCTCTAAGTCTCATTCAAAATCCAATCCATTTAGAGCATTTTTAGAATTGTGTCAAGTGGGTTCTTTATGTTGAAGAGATCATTACCATATCAGTTTGCTTTATTTTCAGATCATTGTTACTTTTTTGGAGTGCAGTACCATCCAGAGTTCACCTCTAGACCCATTAAACCTTCTCCTCCATATTTGGGTCTACTGTTGGCTGCTGCAGAAAAACTTCAGTGTTACCTTAACAAAGGCTGTACCCTCTCTCCAAGGTAAATACTGATCACCCTTTAGAAAACGGCTAAATACAGGTGTTCATGTTTAAGGTGTCAAACCATGTTTAACTGAAATTTAAAATCTTTAATCGTTCTCTAAAAATTACTCTTCGTACAATTTGATTGGTGGTAGTTGAATGCAACATGACTCTTCCCTGTTTTATTTAACACTATGAACAATGGTTATTTCATCTGTTTGTCACAAAAGTAAGTGTAAGGCTGCAGGGATGCAGACAGGATGAGCAACTTACTTTATTTTAGTAACACGTTTTTCCAAAGTTGCCTACAGAAAGAGGAGGGCTTTAGAGGAGTCAAGTGGTTTTCTACTGGATGAGTCTGCATTAGTCTTTTAGTCCAAAACAGTTTTCACTATTTTGGGAGACTCACCTCTTAGAAAACCCACACATTAAAAAATAAGTCAATTTGTGTCAAACAAAATGTTGCTGTTTGATGATAAAAAGTCACTATGATGCCTCATACCATAACTACCATTACAAAGCCATAGGAGCTGCAGTCACCGTCTTGGTGTCTTTACAAACAGAAATGACTACATATGGACAAAACATTGGAAGTTTGAGAGAGAAAGATGTTTCTGTTCAGCTTTTCTTTTGACAAGAGCAATTAAATCACAGTACCTATCTACTACCTACATACATGCCTACCTACCTATCTATCTACATAAATACCTACCAGTACCTACCTACCTACATACATACCTACCAGTACCTACCTACCTACATACTGTACATACCTAACCAGTACCTACCTACCTACATACATACCTAACCAGTACCTACCTACCTACATACATACCTAACCAGTACCTACCTACCTACATACATACCTACCAGTACCTACCTACCTACATACATACCTACCAGTACCTACCTACCTATTACCTACTACCAGTGGTGGGCCTCCGACCGCTAGGTAGCGCTGTTGCGCTAATCCGCTTGTAGCGTTGCTAAATAATCTTGTTAGCTTTACAGCGGATTGACTAAGTTTTATAATTCATAAGCGGATTTATTCTATTTTTATTTAAAATGCAGTACCGCTAATAACTAATTATCTATCAGTAAAAACGAAATAACGTATTTACGAGCAGCACCGGATGTGGTCCGTCACAAAAAAGCGTCCCCCTCAGTCTCTTGGTGTGTGCTCTCTCTATAGCAGTTAGCAGCCAGTGTGTTACTCTGCAGCCTTATTGCTTGTTTTCGAAGAGTCAGACGAAGACTTTTTAACATGGAGGGTGAACTTATGGATGTTTCTCAGGGCCTACGCGACGCGTCTGGATTTAAAAATAGAATTTCGCCACATTAGCACTCTTCAAAATGGCGTCCGCGACGGCCAAAGAAGCCAGGATTTTACAACAAAACACGGTAAAACAATTATTTCTTTGCTGAGAAAAAATATATTTCATAGCTGACGTTATAGCACAAGTTTTTCTGAGCTTGAGAGTTTCACGAAATGGTCAAATCTGCTGGATTTAAAAAAGTAGTTCACCATTAGGACTCGGCAGCAAACTTACATACTCAGGGAATCACAAGGAACTCAGGAGACAGAGGCAACATGAGACAATGCCAGGACAATGATAAACACAGAGATACAGACTTATTTTTGATTTGATGTTCATTCATTCATTTTAAAAGAACAATACAAAACAGTTTCATCAGATACAAGGATGAATAGACTTTTAGCTGAATGGATGGATGGATAGACAGTTAGCTGGATGGATGATCTTTAACAAGTTCTAAAATCATTAAAATTTAACCTCAGCTTGTGCCTCTGACCCAACAGAACCTCCTTCAGCAGCAGAATCCTCTGTGGTTCTCTGACTTCATCAGTCTGCAGGACTTCATCAGTCTCTCTCCTGGTTCTGGAGGAGTTCTGACCCACTCTTCTTTCCATTGTTGCTTCAGTTCTTTGAGGTTTCTGCTCTCTGAAGGTTTCAGGTTCAGGTTCTGGACTCTGACTGGGCCGTTGATTTGATTTGATGTTTATTCATTCATTTTAAAAGAACAATACAAAACAGTTTCATCAGATAGAAGAATACAAGTAGGATAAAATGAAAGGAGCAGAAAGAAGATGAAATCTTATTATATCTGCCCCTTATTTATTTCACAGTTTGTTCAACCAATGATAACCTTCAAACTACATCACAAAATGAATAAATCTACTAATTTATCTAACTGTAATACTGTACACAAACACACTAAGCTACATCATATATAGTTTTTGAGCAAGTCCTTTTCGACCTTTTTCTTAAATGTATACAACTCAAACAACTTACTGTATAACAGTTCATGCACCGCTAGTTGGCAGTGTAGTGCAAATATTGCATAACTTGCTGCTACCAATTGTTGAATTTAATTAGCGGATTAGAATTAGCTTCCCCTAATTTTCATAAGACATTAGTGCTTTTGAAATTGCGGACCTAAATAAATTAATTAGTGCTTTAGAAATAGCGGAACTAATTTTTGGATTAGCGTTGCCCACCACTGCCTACTACTTACCTACCTACTACCTATTACCGTACATACTACTAGGGGTGTAATGGTACGCTAAAATTGCATTTCGGTTCGGTTCAGTTTCAAGGAGGGCTCAGTTCGGTTAATTTTCAGTACAAAAAAGGCCAAAATAAAGACTTACAAAATGTTTATTTTGAAAATATGCCAAGTAAACAATACATTTGTATAACTAATCAAGTTTTAAGTTTTTGGCCAAAAAGATCAACTTATCTACATTTTCTGCTAAAAGCACAGATCTAGTTGTAGTGACAATATGACAAATACAGTAACCCTGTGCACATAGTTTTGTCCCACCTCATGTACCACATGTGATGTGAATGATAATAAAGACACCTTGACCTTAAATTTCTCCAGCAGTGGAGAAAACCCGCTCACTAGCAACATAGATGGAAGGGCACCCTGAAGCTCTGTACTCACGAACCTCTTCTTGGACCTGCTCTAAAAGAGACTTGCTAGTTCCCACCTGTCCCTGGAAAAGTTCAGCATTCAGTCATCACAGAGTTCTTAGCTGGAGGTGATCTGGTGAATAATTTCCCTGAAGAGGAACTCAGTGACATACTCAAGACTGAAAACAACACAAAGAGGTAAAACAAATTGAGTTACCGTAATAAGATGATAATTTGAAATTTAAAAAAGTTAATTAGATTATAATAATGGAATAACAATAATAATACTGTACAATACCATTACCTCTTCTTGAATGGCCATCATTCATTCATTCATTCATTCAACCTTTATTTATACAGGCTAGCCTCGTCATTTCTGTTATGAGGTGGTTGAATCTCTGGGTCATCATCATCATGTGGCAGGACTTTAAATTGGCTCTGGGGCTTGTTGAGGACCTACTTACCTACTACCTATTACCTACTACCTATCTACTACTTATGACATACAACCGACCTACTACCTATTACCTACTACCTGTTACCTACTTACCTACTTACCCACTACCTATTACCTACTACCTATTTACTACTACCTATTAGCCACTACCCATTACCTACTACCTATTACCCACTACCCATTACCTACTACCTATCTACAACCTACTTGCCTACTACTTATTACCTACATACCACCTACCTATCTTATGTAATATATCATTTAAAATAAACATACAAATATTCATTCATTCAACCTTTATTTATACAGGCTAGCCTCGTTGAGCCACGGGGACTCATTTACAAGAGGGACCTGTCTCACTCACACCCAGGGTCAATTTAGAGTTACCAATCAGCCTAACATGCATGTTTTTAATCAATATGTATGCATGCATGCATATAATCAATATGTATATATATTTAGTTGTTACTCAAATGTTGTTTTTTTCTGTTGGTGTTTACTTTTAATGGCAAACATCCTGTTATTTGAAACTTTGTCCATGTTCGCAATAAACGGGTGACATTGTTCATTTATATGAAACAGTTAAAAGTTCAAGTTTGATTTTATGAAATATAAATTTGAGTGACCTTTGAAAATGATACTAAATTTCATCACTGTAGCAGTAGCTTCATTACCTAATTGAGTAATTATTTTAAATTATGATCAGAACCCACGGACTAGTGTATTCCATTTAAAATTTACAGGGACATTATATCAACGTTGGAGTCGCATTAAAAATTATATTGCATAGTAAATATAACTGCTAAAGTCCTATTTTTATGCTTTCTCTCATTCCAGGGACAGATACAGTGACTGCAGCTGTAGCAGCTCTCCTGATGTGGTCATGAATGAGCTGAGCATCCCCTTTTTATAGTGTTGCCTCTTTTATGGAAAAATACCAGAAAAGAAAGAACCAGGAATTAATTAAATTGATGCTGCAGAAGTAAAACTTTTATTCAACCTTTTTTTTAAGATTTGTGAATTTTATTCACAAATCTTTTTACTGAGTGTGCAAAGGAGTGTTACTAAATGTATCCGTGCTTTTAGTTGCTGCAGTTTTAGGAGCAAACCTGTGTCTTATCTGGAAAAGCTGTTGAACATGAAATAAAATACAGAAAAGTGAATAATAAACGGTAAACCATCAACAAAGAGTGACGCAGGGTGAGGTGTGAGTGTATTTGCATTTAGGCCTGATTTTGTGGCATTCATCTTGTAATCAAACAATTTATAAAGAAACATGGTCTGACAGTTGTTGTAAGACTGTAAATGATTGTAGTTTATCTATTTGAAATATTACTATTTTTCTGCATTTGTTTTATTTATTATAAGCTCCTGATTTGAATTTTACTCTACACTGAATCCAAATATGATTGACATTAAAATAAACCACAATTTTTTTGTATTTTGCATACCTGCACGTTGATTAGGTGTTTTCAAACTGGATTTGGACATCATTCAGTCACATAAACAGTACTGTATTTTAATTTACTTTTTTTTTTTGTCTTGTGTGATTTAGAACCTATTTTGTTATTTCCTACAACTTAACTCCCGGTTTACTTTTTTAATGTTCAAGGCTTTTGCCTCCTACAGGTAAACATTTTAAACCTTTGCCTTTTACTGCCATATCTGCCTCAGGACTTCCTAACAGAATTATGTCTAAGCAGATAATCTATCAATGTTCAGCCAACTACAAATGATTTATGTGTCTACATCTGCATGAAATAACTTCCTTCTGTATTTTAAAACATGTATTATAAGAGTTTAAAGGCTGTACTTGATCTCTGTATAACGTAAGTAATATTTTTCTTGGCTGACTTAAAGTTGTACAAAAACTAGCAGCGATGTGTTATTACAATCACATAAAAAGTATTTGTTTTATCATAAAGAAGTTTACATGCATGTGTTAAGCTGTACTGTATAGGAGTTTTTTTTCTTTTAAATATAAACACTGTCCTGTTTATTCTGTTATAATCATGATGATAGATGTTTAAATATAAAATACAACATGTTCCTCCTGGAGACTAGGAGTTTGTGTACTGTATCAATAAAGTCAAAGTGCACTTCAAAATAAGCATACTGACCTTTCTTTTAGGTTTAAGTCAAAAGCTGTTAGTGCTTAACAATAAGATCAAGGCAGAAAGTTAAAGAAGGAGAATAACAAGATGCAATTAAAAGCATCAAAATAAGAACACAAAATCAATGAGAATCAATCAACCTACCGTAAATCAAATCACACTTACATGTTAGTGAATACAGTACAGGTGTGTTTTCAGGAGAGATTTAAAAACAGGAAGTGAAGTGGCCTGTCTAATGTTGAGGGGTAGATTGTTCCAAAGTTTAGGGCCCATGACTGAAAAAGCCTGATCTCTGAGCTTCAACCTGTTTTTTGGTACAACCAAAAGCAGATGATCTCAATGTCCAAGAACTTATGGTTGAAGTAGGTCAGAGAGGTATGACTGTGCAAGGCCATTTATGCATTTAAAGGTCAACAAGAATTTTTTTAAAATCAATTCTGACATGCACTGGTTGAATGGAGGACAAACTGGTGAAATGTGCTAAATCTACGAGTTCCTGTTAATAGCTGAGCTGCGGCATTCTGGACAAGCTGGAGACGTGAAAGGGGACACCTGACTGACCCCAACGTAAAGTGTGTTGCAGTAGTCCAGCCGGGTTGTAACGAATGCATGGACTATTCATCAACTTCAGACCTGGTCAACGTGGAGCTATCGGTCTTAACTGGAAGAAGCTTTTTTTTTTTTTTTTTAGAGCAGAGTTAATCTGTTTAATCTTAAAGGGGACCACAGATGCAAAAATCACTTTTTAATGTTTTTTTTACTCAACTTTGGGTATTAACTTCATAAAAAAACAGTCCTTGTGCCAAAAAAATGCACCCAGTGGTTTATTTACTCTAAGTAGATTTATTTATTTTTGATAAATACACCAGGATTCACACTTCCTGCAGTTATTGACGTCACAGGCCGTAGCCAATCACCTCAAACCTGAGTCCAGCCCCTCACCTAGCAACCCCTGGTTAGGCTCAACCCACTTCTGTATTAAACACATGACTGTTGTTTTTCATGATTTCATCTCATCTTTTGTTTATATGTTCTTAATTTCATGTGTACAGCACTTTGTTGCAGCTGTGTTTTTTTAAATGGCTTTATAAATAAAGTATAATTGTTATTTTTATGTTTTAGTTCAATTTTTAGTGTATTTGCGATCGCTGCCAACGCGCAGCCGGCAAAAATTAAACGAGCGGACCCCCGGCTTAGGGACCGGTTGCGACGGGACCCTCTTCCGGCGCGATGGAGCGGAGCTTCAACTGTACAGCCTCATTTCAGCCTCGCAGCAGGCTCGCAGCAGCGAGGACCTTCTCCTTACAGATTAATTTACGGGAGACACTTGGTGAACTTTGTGTTGTCTTGACTGGAACAGCGATAACTCCCAAAATCTCCGCGTGCAACGAGCGGAGCTGGCGAAAACCGGAAGAGGAACAAGCTAACATTAGCTTCGGATTCGGCAGGTCTCATGCTAAAAGGAGCAGCTCATGGCGGCGCGCTCAGACGGGTTTCGGTAAGTTATCTTAAGCTAACACTAACAGTAAGTCAAATGAGTAATAAAAAAGGAGCTAATTTTAAAACAACAACACATTACAGATACTGGCTGTTACAGAGGGCGTTAACAGATCTTTGAAGGGCGTGGACTTCAAGAAACCGGTCGTTCAAAACGAAAGTTAAAAATGGCAGAATTAAAAAGGGTATAATTGATTATCTAAGAATTATTTTGTGTATTAAAATGAATTAATATTGTCAAGATAGCACACAGAAATAACATAAAAATTTTAAATACCTATATGTGGTCTCCTTTAAGTTTATATCCTTGTGAAAGACACAAAATCAAACTCAATAAAATAAAAGTTTTAAAGTTTTGTAAAATGCTTAATGTCAAAAAAAAAAAAAAATTTGGTGGGGAGTTAAAGTTGAATAAATGAATACTAAATAAAAGCATTTGCTTATGTGAGCCTGTTGCAACAGAATGTGTAGGTCAGGGGTTCCCAAACTTTTCCATGCCATGCCCCCCCTAAACAGCGTTAGCTTCTGGCCAAGGCCCCCCTCACAAACCCACAATGTTACAAATTGTGTAACGAAACATCCGCTTTTAGAATGTTTTAACTTTTATTCACTATATTCAATTATTACAGCTGCTGAGCATAAACATGAACATGTTTTAAGCACTGTTATATTCCCAATGAAAAAAAAAATTTTTTTTTCAACAAACTGTTGACCAGAAGAACAAAACAAAAGAAATCTAACCGCTCTCTCAAGCGTGTTTATCTGGAAATTACAGATACAGATTGCCCTAGTGGGCAATTTATTATTATTATTACTATTTATTTAGCTTTGTTTTTAAATCTACTGTACTTCTCTCTATCTTTCTGGGGACCCCGTAGCGCCCCCTGGGCCACGGCCCCCACTTTGAAAAACACTGTCCTAGGTCTTTTTCTGTGGAGGACAGAATGTGACAAAATTAATTAAATAAATACATAATACAAACATAACAATTAAATGTATAATTTAATTATTAAATACAACATTACATCATTAAATATACAATTAAATTATTAAATACACCATTAAACAATGAAAATTATTTAAATTATTTCATGATTCATTTATTCAAATTTGTCACCTTCTGTCCTCCAGTGACACCATGAAGTGATGTTAACCGTCAGTCTCGCTCGTCAAACTCAGTGGGCGGGACTTGGGCGGCTCGTGAAAAGATCCTGACGCCTGATTGGCTTCTCCTCACAGCGAGCGGAGACAAATCGACCGCAGATAATAATAATACAGTAATCATTTTATTTAACAGCGCCTTTCAGGACACCTAAGGACACTTATAAT